>CAUYQV010013733.1:0-23401 GCA_963574575.1 Galagoides demidoff
GCCTGGCTCTTTTTTTGGTTGCAGCCATCATTGTTGTTTGGTGGGCAGAGCTGGATTTGAACCCACCAGCTCAGGTGTATGCGGCTGGAGCCTTAGCCGCTTGAGCCACAGGCTCCAAGCCCAGCCTAGTTCTTTTAAAATATTATTGCTCTTTGACAATGTGCATGCCACCCAAGAGTCCTAATGGAGATTAATATTATTTTCATGCCTGCTAACACAATGTCTATTCCACAGCCCAGCATCTACCCCACAAGGACTCCTTTCAACTTTCACATTTTATTATTTATGAAATACATTTCAGGGTGGGTGCACTGGCTAACAACTGTAATCCTAGCACTTTAGAAGGCTGAGACACTTGAGTTCAGGAGTTCAACACCAGCCTGAGCAAGTACAAAACCCATCTCTAAAAATAGCTAGGCATGGGCAGTGCCTGTGGCTCAGCGAGTAGGGCACCAGCCCCATATACTGAGGGTGGCAGGTTCGAACCCAGCCCAGGCCAAACTGCAACAAAAGAATAGCTGGGCATTGTGGTGGGCGCCTGTAGTCCCAGCTACTCAGGAGGCTGAGGCAAGAGACTCACCTAAGCCCAAGAGCTGGAGGTTGCTGTGAACTGTAACACCACGGCACTCTACCGAGGGCAATAAAGTGGTGTTTATAAAATTTAAAAATTTTAAAATTTTTAAAATCCCTTAAAAAAAAAAATAGCGGGGCAGGTGCCTGTAATCTTAGATACTTGGGAGGCTGAGGCAAGAGGATTGCTTGAACTCAAAAATCTGAGATTGCCGTGAATATGATGCCAGGGCTCTCTACAGAGGGCAAGAAAGTAAGACACTCAAAAAAATAATAGAAATGCATTTCCTAAGGCTATAGTGATGATAGCGCAGTGCCGAACTAATGATTCCTCTCTGTAAAGAAAGTTGGTGCAGTGGCTCACGCCTGTAAACCTAGCTCTTTGGGAGGCCAAGGCAGGTGGATGGCTTGAGCTCCAGAGTTCAAGACCAGCCTGAGCAAAGCCAGACCCATCTCTAATAAAAATAGAGAAAGTAGCCAGGCATTGTGGAGGATGCCTGTAGTTCCAGCTCTTTAGGCGACTGAGGCAAGAGCATCTCTTGAGTTTGAGGTTGCTGTGAGCTCTGGTGACACTGCTGTCTACCCAGGGTGACACTCAGTCACAAAATTAAAAAAAAGAAGAAGAAAAGGAGAAACTGCTTTCTTTGCTCGTCCATAAGCAGCGACTCCTCATCTGTTAAAGTTTTATCGTGAGATTGCAACAACTCAGTCACAGCTTCAGGCTCCACTTCTCATTCTAATTCTCTCTTTTCCCCACATCTGCACTAACTTCCTCCACTTAAGTCTTGAACCTCTTGAAGTCTTCCATGAGGTTAGAATCTTCTTCCAAACTATAATTAGGGTTAATATTTTGATCTTCTCCTATGAATCATGGATCTTCTTAATAGCATCTAGAATGGTGAATCCCTTACAGAAGGCTTTCTTTCTTTTCTTTTTTTGAGACACTATGTTACCCTTGGTAGAGTGCCATGGCTCACAGCTCACAGCGACCTCAGACTCTTGGGCTTAAGTGATTCTCTTGCCTCAGCCTCCCAAGTACCTGGGATTGCAGGTGCCCGCCACAATGCCAGGCTATTTTTTGTTGCAGTTGTCATTGTTGTTTAGCTGACCCAGACTGGGTTCGAACCCACCAGCCTCCATGTATGTGGCTATTTCTTTCTCTTTTTTTTTAATTTTTTTTTTTTTTTGTAGAGACAGAATCTCACTTTAATCACCCTTGGCAGAGTGCCATGGCGTTACAGCTCACAGCAACCTCCAACTCCTGGGCTTAGACCATTCTCTTGCTTCAGCCTCCTGAGTAGCTGGGATTACAGGCACCTGCCACAATGTGGCTATTTTTTATTGCAGTTCGGCGGGGGCCGGGTTTGAACCCACCACCTATATGGGGTGGGCGCCCTACCTACTGAGCCACAGGCGCCACCCAGAAAGTTATTCTTGAGGTGGAATCTACTCCTGGTGCAGAAGCTGTCAACATTGTTGAAGTGACAATAAAGGATTAAGAATATTACATAAAACATACTTCATAAACTGTGGCAGGGTTCAAGAAGATTCCAATTTTGAAAGACGTTCTACTGTAGGGGAAATGCTACCAAATAGCATGACTTACTATGAGAAATGTTTCATGAAGAGTTGATTGATGTAGCAAACTTCCTAGTTATCCTCCCTCCCCAACCCCCCGCTCCCCAGAATGGGCCACACTGTTACCCAAGCTAGAATGCAGTGTAGTGATAGCTCAATGTAACCTCTAACTCCTGGAGTCAGTGATCCTCCCACAGCCTCCTGAGTAAGGAGGAGTAGCCGGGACTACAGGCTTATACCACCATGCTCAGCTAATTTTTAATTTTTTTGTAGCGACAAGGTCTTGCCATGTTGCTCAGACTGGTCTTGAGCTCTTGGCCTTAAGTGACCCCCAAACTTGGCCTCCCAAAGTGCTGGGACTACAGGCATGAGCCCAGGTGCCCAGCCCATATTGTGCAATTTGAAGAAATTATATAATATGACAACATAAACAATTAAGAAGCACCCACAGTTCTCTGACAACATGACAACTTTCTCCTGCCTTCTTCCTGCTTAATTCTTATCCGTAGGAATAATCAAAATCAAATTATATTTCCAATCTCTATCTTGGTTGTTTTTTTATGTGTCAAGTATCTATTCCAAGTTGCAGCTTGGTGCCTGTAGGTCAGTGGGTAGGACATAGGCCACAGACCCTGAGGCTGGTGGGTTCAAACCTGGCCCAGGCCTGCTAAACAACTACAACAAAAAAATAACCAGGTGTTGTGGCAGGCACCTGTAGTCCCAGCTACTTGGGAGGCTGAGGCAACAGAATCGCTTAAACCCAAGAGTTGGAGGTTGCTTATAGCTGTGATGCCACAGCACTCTACCAGTGGTGACATAGTGAGCCTGTCTCAAAAAAAAAAAAGAAAAAAAAAAGATGCCATTTTGAAATACTATCATGAATCCTCTTTAAACTACCTTATAATGTATCCTTTTTGCAGTTTTGGGCCAGGACTGGGTTTGAACCTGCCACCTCTGGTATATGGGGCCAGCGCCTTACTCCTTGAGCCACAGGCACCGCCAAATGTATCTCTTTTGTCAATCTAAATTTGGGTATCCTACATTTGTTTTAAGAGGCCTGCCTATTCCTACTACCAGATGGTAAAAAGTTTATAAATTCAAACTGACATCCTTTTGTTCTCCTTAACATGTGGTTTTTCTCATCCCTGGAGTTCCCACTTTGAGGTACCACATGAAGTAATCTTTGGCTGAGTACTAGACGTTGTATTTGAAAAATTATTTTTATTTTTTAATTTTTTTGAAACATTATTTTTAGAAATAATTTTAAAAGGCAGGCACAGTGGCACGGGCTTGTAGTTCCAGCAGGAGGCTGAGGGGGGAAGATCCCTTGACTTCAGAAGTTCTAGACTAGCCTGGGCAATAAAGCAAGATCTCCTCTCAAAAAAAAAAAAGGACATTCTTTTTTCTTTGAGACAGAACCTCAAGCTGTCACCCTGGGTAGAGTGCTGTGAAATCACAGCTCACAGCAACCTTCAACTTCTGGGTTCAAGCGATTCTTCTGCCTCTGCCTCCCAAGTAGCTGGGACCAGAGGCGCCCGCCACAATGCCTGGCCATTTTTTGTTGTAGCCATCATTGTTGTTTGGCGGGCCCAGGCTGGATTTGAACTCGCCAGCTCAGGTGTATGTGGCTGGCACCTTAGGCTGAGGCAACAAGGAAATATTTTAAAAAATAATTTCACATTTTGCCTTTCTTCAGAGGCACTGAGACACTTGTTATTCTGTGTCATCTCAACCCCATTTTAGAGCTTGGAATTTTCTCTGCCACCCATATGCCTTGAAGCCAGACTTGTGGTCTGTATACAGACTAGTGATTTCCTGTTCACCCCTGCTTCAGCTCTGTATCCCTGACCTCCACGGCTTATTCCCCTAGTCCCTATCCCTATAAGGCAGCCGAAAGCCCTGCTCACTGGCCTCTCCTGATTAGCCCATGTCCCTGGACAAAATTAGCCCCAGCGCTGCATTCTTGCCTCTGGATCTCTATTCTCTTTCCAGATCTTGAACTAAGAGTAGGAACATGGTTAAATCTTTGATGCTTTTTTGTTTTTTCTAAGACAGCATCTTGTTCTGTTTCCTAGGTTAGAGTGCAGTGGCATCATTATAGTTCACAGCAACCTCAAATTACTGGGCACAAACAATCCTCCTGCCTCAGCCTCCCAAGTACCTGGGACCACAGATGTTACACCACCATTCCCACCTAATTTTTGTGTTTTTGTAGAAATGGGATTTCTAAATGTTGCAGAGGCTAGTCTTGAACTCCTGGCCTTAAGCAATCTTCCCTCTAGCGCTTCCCAAGGTGCTGGGATTACAGTTGTGAGCCACCGTGCCTGGCTGATTACTCAACTTCTTGTATCAGATAAAACAAAAATTGGCACTGGTCATTTCACGATGTCTTTGCTTCTTCTCTATATTTTTATTCACAGGCAGTAAAAATCTCAATTATTCCGGCACTGTAAAAGTTGGAGTATCCCTTCCCCTTCAGTGTGGAGTAGGGTGAGTGACCTGAAAGATTAGAGCAGGGGTTCTCAACCTCCCTAATGCCGCGACCCTTTAATACAGTTCCTCATGTTGTGCTGACCTCCAACCATACAATTATTTTTGTTGCTACTTCATAACTGTAATTTTGCTACAGTTATGAATCGTAATGTAAATATCCGATATGCAGGATGCATTTAGGCGGCCCCTGTGAAAGGGTCGTTTGACTCCCAAATGGGTCACGACCCACAGGTTGAGAACCACTGGACTAGAGTAACGAAAAGGGGGGAAAATGTGTCTTCACAGAGGAAATAGCTGGTAGCCACTACCGTAAGCAGGTGATCAAATCATATGATACAGGGAGATATAGCATAATGCGATGTGATGAGAAATCACCTCACCTGTTGTATTTTCCCCAAATCCCATAATCCCAATCTGATCTTGAGAAAACATTCGACAACCCCAAACTGAGGGAGTCTGTAAAACACCCGATTAATACCTTTGAAGTATTAACAGGAAAAACAAGGAAAGGCTGAGAAACTGTCGCAGGTGCCACCATAGTCGTGTAAGATGCTGGCGTCGGGGCTAGCTGGTGAGGGGTAGATGGGAACCCTGTGCTATCTTTGTAACATTTATGTACATCTAAAATTGTACCAAAATTAAAAGCTCAGTTCTCTATTTGAAATCTCACACTTTGCTGGTGTCTTAGTTTGGGCTGCTGTAACAAATTACCATGGACCAGGTGGCTCAAATAACATTATTTCTCATTAATGTATATGATGGGAAGTTCAAGATCAAGGCGCCAGCAGATCCCATGTCTGGTGAGCACCAGCTTCCTGATTGGTGGAGAGCAGAGAGAGTGAGCGAGATGGCCAGCTCACTCTGTGTCTTCTAAAAAGGGCATTAATCCCATCATGAGGACCCCACCCTCACGACCCTTCCTATTACCATTCCTTTGAGGGTTAGGGTTTCAATTTATGACTTTGAGGGGGGACCCAGAAATGTAGTGGTTTTTTTGTTTGTTTTTTTCAGTTTTTGGCCAGGGCTGGGTTTGAACCCACCACCTCTGGCATATGGGACTGGTGCCTTACTCCTTTGAGCCACAGGCGCCACCCACAAAAATGTAGTTTATCATAATGTCACCTCATGGCAACCATATTCCTTTTCTAAATTATATTTAGGAAATATAGAAGCAGAACACACACTGTGGCAGAAATGATACACTCAGTTAGATCCATTGTACAGTACTTGCTGGGAAGGGGCTTCGCAGGCAGGCCTTTCATCTTCCAAGTCTCCTTGTATCAGGTTAGAATTACAGGAAAGTGGGTGCGGTGGCTCACACCTGTTAATCCTAGCACTCTGGAAGGCCACAGGTGGACCAGCCTGAGCAAGAGGAAGACCCTGTCTCTAAAAATAGCTGGGCATTTTGGTGGGTGCCTGCAGTCCCAGCTACTCAAGAGGCTGAGGCAAAAGGATCACTTGAGGCCAAGGGTTTGAGGTTACTGTGATCTATGATGCCATGCCACTCCACCCAGAACGACAAAGTAAGACTCTGTCTCAAAAAAAAAAAAAAAAAAAAAAGGCTCGGCGCCTGTGGCTCAATTGGCTGGGGCGCCAGCCACGTACACCTAAGGTGGCAGGTTCCAATCCCCAGCCTGGGCCCGCCAAACAACAATGATGGCTGCAACCAAAAAATGGCCGGGCGTTGTGGCAGGCGCCTGTGGTTCCAGCTACTTGGGAGGCGGAGGCAAGAGACTCGCTTGAGCCCAGGAGTTGGAGGTTGCTGTGAGCTGTGATGCCATGGCACTCTACCCAGGGGGATAGCTTGCGGCTCCGTCTCAAAAAAAAAAAAAAATGTAGAATTATAGGACTAGTTCTTGCCAATGGAAAATGTGACTTCTCAGCACAGGTGACGGAAAACTGGGCATGCCTTCTTTACTTTGCCTCTTATCTGTTTGCTAAGTGCAAATGCCCAGGCTGACCTTGGAAGCCACATGTTAGGGAGAGACTATCAGGCTAGGTCCCTGAATGACTTAGAAGACTCCACCCACTAGTCATTAAAAAACATTCATTTAGTTCTTTACATAAATGAGAAATGTAAGCCTTTGAGATGCTTGGGATTATCTGTTTAGTGGCTCACATTATCTTAGCTAATATGTGCAACTACTTGACTCTCTTACCCTGTCTAAATCACGTGGACTAGGTTGACATTACATGGTATTTCTAGAGTCATAAAGTCAGGCAGATGTTAACATTTGCTATGAACAACAAACAGATAAAGGGGAACTAGAGAAGCAAATAGAATTTTTATGATTTATGGGCGGTGCCTATGGCTCAAAGGAATAGCGTACCGGCCCCATATGCCAGAGGAGGTGGGTTCAAACCCAGCCCTGGCCAGAAACTGCCAAAAAAAAAAAAAAAAAAAAAAAGGTAGAGGATTTTTATAATTTATTACTCTTTTTTTTTTCTCTGCAGTTTTTGGCTGGGACTGGGTTTGAACCCACCACCTCCAGCAGCATATGGGGCTGGTGCCTACTCCTTTGAGCAACAGGTGCTGCCCTAATTTACTACTCTTAAAATGGTATATACTGGTTCGGCACCCGTAGCACAGTGGTTATAATGCCAGCCACATCCATTGAGGGTGGCAGGTTCGAACCTGGCTTAGGCCAGCTAAACAACAATGACAACTGCAACAAAAAGTAGCTGGGCGTTGAGGCAGGCACCTGTAGTCCCAGCTACTTGGGAAGCTGAGGCAAAAGAATCGCTTAAGCCCAGGAGTTTGAGGTTGCTGTGAGCTGTGACACCATGGTACTCTACCAAGGGCAATAAAGTAAGACTCTGTCTCTACAAAAAAAAAAAAAGAAAGAAAGAAAGAAAAGAAAATACATATAGTCCTTACAAGCTATATTGTAGATGAACAGATATTTTTAGTTTAACAAATGTTTATGACAGGGGTGGCGCCTGTGGCTCAAAGGAATAGGGCGCTGGTTCCATATACCAGAGGTGGCAGGTTTGAACCCGGCCCTGGTCAAAAAGAAAAAAGTTTATGACATTTTCTTAAACTAAAATAACTGATTGCAAATAGTATGTATAGTATTACTCTCGTTTGGTAAAAGAAAATGCACACGGGCCAGGAATGATGGCACTTTGGGAGGCCAAGGCAGGAGGATCACTTGAGTTGGAGACCAGCCTGAATGAGAGCAAGACTCCATCTCAACCTTAAAAAAATAGAAAAATTAGCCAAGTGTTGTGGCAGGCATCTGTAGTCCCAACTACTACTTGGGAGACGGAGGGAGGCAGGAGCATCACTTGAATCCAGGAGTTTGAAGTTGCTGTGAGCTGGACTAACCCTAGGGCTCTGCAGCACTCTAGCCTGGGGCAATAGAGTGAGATTTCTGTCTCAAAAAAAAAAACAGAAAAGAAAAGAAAATACATCTGTATTTATTAATAAGAAATAAGCACGGGGGCAGCACCTGTGGCTAAGTGGATAGGGCACCGGCCCCATATACAGAGGGTGGCGGGTTTGAACACAGCCCCAGCCAGCTAAAACAGCAGTGGCAACTGCAACAAAAAATGGCCGGGTGTTGTGGTGGGCACCTGTTGTCCCAGCCGCTTGGGAGACTGAGGCAAGAGAATCGCCTAAGCCCAGGAGTTGGAGGTTGCTGTGAGCTATGACGCCACAGCACTCTACCGAGGGTGACAGAGTTAAGACTCTGTCTCAAAGAAAAGAAGCATGGAGAATGAATCTGTAAGAGGACATACCAAAATATTAACATAGACATTTCCGCCTTTTATTTTCATTTATAAAGATTATCTGTAGGCCTATTTTTTAACACTGGTTATATAGTATATGTTCAATAAAATAACAAGAAAGAAAAAAGAGGAAGAAAGAAAATGTCCTTGACACTCACACCTTTATATCTTTTTTTCTTCTATTTATTTATTTATTTTGCAGTTTTTGGCCGGGGCTGGGTTTGAACCCGCCACCTCCGGCATATGGGACCAGTGCCCTACTCCTTTGAGCCACAGACGCCACGTATTTATTTATTTTTTTAGAGACAGAATTTCACTTTGTCGCCCTCCATAGACTGCCATAGCATCACAGCTCACAGCAACCTCCAGCTCTTGGGCTTAGGTGATTCTCTTGCCTCGGCCTCCTGAGTAACTGGGACTACAGGCACCTGCCACAATGCCCGGCTATTTTTTTGTTGCAATTTGGCTGGGGCTGGGTTTGAACCCACTATCTTCACTATATGGGGCTGGAGCCCTACTCACTGCCCCACACCTTTATATCTTAAAGGATCTGGGATCATTCCACCCAAGTAGATGTTAATATTTTATTACATATTTCACAATCTTTCTCCTTCCCAGAGTCCTTTAAATTGGTTAAGTAACTAATTTGAGAGAATGTACATAACCATCGCTCCGAAAAAGAAGGCACATGATCTAGTGTGTACCACCATATGCTATATGTTACAAGTCCTACTCCCCCTTTTGTGATCAGGAAGAAACATAAATATGTTCTTAAATGTAGGTATTGAGTAGACTCTCTTCCCTGCATTCCTGCTTCTTGCAATGAGCCTTGTCACAATGAGGATGTCAAGACTGGGACCATGGCCAGGGGAAGTGGCTTATGCCTGTAATCCTAGCACTCTGGGAGGCCAAGGTGACAGATTGCTTGAACTCAGGAGCTCCAGACCAACAAAACCCCGTGTCTACTAAAAATAGCTGACATTGTGGTTGGGCATCTGTAATTTTAGCTACTTGGTAGGCTGAGGCAGAAGGATTGTTTGAATCCAAGAGTTTGAGCTTGCTGTGAACTATGTTGACACCATGGCACTCTACCCATGGCGACAGAGTGAGACTTTTCTCAAAATTAAAAAAAAAAAAACAGACTGTGTCCTGGTGTGGTGGCTCACGCCTGTAATCCTAGCACTCTGGATTAGTGTGAGGAGGCTGAGGCAGGTGGATTGCTTGAGCTCACAGGTTTGAAACCAATCAATGCAAGAGCGAGATTCCATCTCTACTAAAAATAGAAAAACTGGCTTGGCACCTATAGCTCAAGCAGCTAAGGCACCAGCCACGTACACCTGAGCTAGTGGGTTCAAATCCAGCCAGGGCCTGCCAAACAACAATGACAACTACAACCAAAAATGGCCAGGCACTGTGGTGGGTGCCTGTAGTCCCAGCTACTTTGGAGGTTGAGGCAAGAGAATTGCTTAAGCCCATGAGTTGGAGGTTGCAGTGAATGGTGATGCCACAGCACTCTACCCAGGGTGACAGCTTGAGGCTCTGTCTCAAAAAAAAAAAAAAAATAGAAAAACTGAGGCAAGAGGAGCTCTTGAGCCCAAGTTGGAGGTTGCTGTGAACTACAATGCTACAGCACTCTACACAGGGCAATAGCTTGAGACTGTGTCTCAAGAAAAAACAAGACTGGAACCAGGCAGTGCAGTGTTGCCAGTCAGCACGTGCATGGCTCCTCCTGTGTGTGTGTGTTGTTTGTGTGTGTCCGCACACCCGTGTGGGTCTTTTTCTTGGCAGGGGCCCTTGAGCTGTGAATGGATTCTGCACCCTAGTTCCAGATGTGGAAGGAAGTCACTCCTCTGTATACAAAGACAGGAAATTTGAATGTGTTGTCAACATGTTTTCAAAAAGAGATCACACAGAGACTTTTCTGGTATCTAAACTATATTTACTTGCATATAATTAACTTCCAAAGACACATCATTTCTTTTTAGATCGTTTATCTGGCAAACTCCTGCTCTCTCTTCGGGTCATTGTCCTCGAATGTGAGCTCCACAATGGCAGGAATATCTTTCTGCTTTGTTCACTGCTGTATTCCCAGGCTTACAGCAGAGCTGGACCTAGCACATACGTTGCTGAATGTATTCTCAGCAATAGCCTTCCTCAAGAAGTCTTCCCTGGCTTGGCACCTATAGCTCATTCACTTAGGCTGGCCAGTTCAAACCCAGCCCGGGCCTGCTAAACAATGACAACTATAACAAAAATACAGCCGGGGGTTGTGGTGGGCACCATGTAGTCCTAGCTTCTTGGGAGGCTGAGGCAAGAGAATGTCTTAAGCCCAAGAGTTTGAGGTTGCTGTAAGCTGTGACACCACAGCACTCTACCAGGGGCAATATAGTGAGACTCTGTCTCAAAAGAAAAAAAAAAAGTTTTCCCCGACACTCCTAACGTCTGACCTCTGTGCCACTTCTCTGCATCCTGGGGCTCCTTCTATTACATATTTCACAAGAGAAAGAAGTCTTCCCTGACCCTCCTAATGTCTGACCTCTGTGTCACTTCTCTGCATCCTGGGACTCCTATTACACATTTCACAATGTTAACTGTGAGCAGGAACTGAATCTTATATAGAGGCTGCTGGAAAAACATATACATAGTTTAAGAAGGGAAAAAACTGTATTAAAATTGTAATAGTTGCCTCCGCACCTGTAGCACAGTTGTTATGGCACCAGCCATATACACCAGAGATGACAGGTTCGAGCCCGGTCTTGGGCCAGCTAAGCAACAATGACACCAAGGCAACAAAAAATAGCCAGGCGTTGTGGTGGGTGCCTGTAGTCCCAGCTACTTGGGAGGCTGAGACAAGAGATTCACTTAAGGCCGAAGAGTTTGAGGTTGCTGGGAGCTGTGATGCCACAGCACTCTACCGAGGATGACATAGTGAAAAAAAAAAAAGAAAAAGGAAAAGTTAAACTCAAGAAAAAAAAAATTGCCACCATGACCTACTCATCCTCCACTTCCTGTCTCAGAATCTAAACTCTCACCTCCCATAGGGTGGACCTGCCCGTCTGCCCACCGCAGGCAGGGCCACCCGCAGATGACATTTGCTCTCACTACCCAACCCAAACCACAAGAATTTGCAACAGGGGAGGAAAAAAAGAACCAAAACTTCCAAGGCCTTGCTTTTTTTCTTAAAAGTACTTTAAAAGGGAAATTTGTTTGTATTTTTTATTTACATTTTATATTTTGGTACATATTGTTAGGGGTCAGCCATTTTTAATGATCTCGGATAACCAAACTAGCCTTCAGAGCAGTCTCTGTTCTATTCTGACTCTGACTCTACTTGTGGTGTGACCATGTTCATTATAATCTGAAAGGAGAAAAAAAAAACCTTGTAAAAAAAAAAAAAAGCAAAAACAACAACAAAAAACTATCTTATTCTGAGCATTCCGTTAACTTTTTGTGTGTATGTACTTAACTGTACTATAAGTAGTTGGTTTGTATGAGATGTAAAAAGGCCAAAGACAGGGCAGCCCCTGTGGCTCAGTGGGTAGGGTGCTAGCCCCATATACCAAGGGTGGTGTGTTCAAACCCAGCCTCAGCCAAAACTGCAACAAAAGAATAGCCGGGCATTGGGACGGGCAACTGTAGTCCCAGCAACTTGGGAGGCTGAGGCAAAAGAATTGCTTAAGCCCAAGAGCTGGAGGTTGCTGTGAGCTCTGATGCCACAGTACTCTACTGAGGGTGACAAAGCAAGACTCTGTCTCGAAAGGAAAAAAAAGATTTCTTTTTTTTTGTCTATGAAGTTGCTGTTTATTTATTTTTGACCTGTTTGATGTATGTGTGAAACAATGTTGTCCAATAATAAACTGGAAAAATAAACTTATTTTGCCAAGTTGTTCTAACCAAAAAAAAAAGAAAGAAAGAAAGAAAGGAATGAAAGAAAAAGAAAAAGTCTGTACAGGTGAATGCTCAGGACAAGTTTAATACTGTTATCTAGAGAATCTGGCTTATACATCTGTGCATACTGGCAGGCTCAGTGGCATCTCAAGAAGGGCCATGGGGGCAGCACCTGTGGCTCAAAGGAGTAGGGCGCTGGCCCCATATGCCAGAGGTGGTGGGTTCAAACCCATCCTCAGCCAAAAACTGCAGGAAAAAAAAAAAAAGAAGAAAGGCCATGTCCTAGAATATAGAAATCAGAAAGCAGCAGCAACCGTTTAGAAATGTCGAGGGCTCTAAGAGAGTGTCAGAACCCTGTGTGGAAATGACACCTGACTGATGTGAGGACAACCTGATCCTTTCAAGTTATTACAGGCTTGGGGGCTCGGCGCCTGTGGCTCAAGTGGCTAAGTTGCCAGCCACATACACCTAAGCTGGTAGGTTTGAATCCAGCCCGGGCCGCCAAACAACACTGATGGCTGCACCCCAAAAATGGCCAGGTGTTGTGGCGGACGCCTGTGGTCCCAGCTACTTGGGAGGCAGAGGCAGGAGACTTGCTTGAGACCAGGAGTTGGAGGTTGCTGTGAGCTGTGATGCCATGGCACTCTACCCAGGGTGATAGCTTGAGGCCCTGTCTCAAAAAGAAAAAAAATGTTATTACAGGCTTGGGCAACGGCATCAGATACTTCATCAGTTTCATAATATTTTCTGGCAGATGTTTTTATGCTATCAAAGATGAGAAGAACACTTTTGAGAAATTTGGGAATTTCCATTATGACAATGAGAATTTCTGCCAAGTCCTAAGAGGTCAGTTTTTATTCTTCCCCTTATGATAGTTTCTAAATTAACTCACAAATATAGGAACTCATGTGATTTGACTTTCTAGTTTATCTAATTTTAAGTCTCTACTTACTTCGACTCCTACGTGGGGTTTGGTTTGAGGTACAGTTCATGCCTTCGTTGTCATTATCAATGGAAAAACCGAGTCACGAAGCTCCCGGCTGCGAAGAGCTCGCTGATTTATTTCTCCACATAGTAAGAGAAAGGGGGAAAAAAAGGTTTTGTGAGCTGTTCTTCGTTTTGATAGTCTGATATGTATTGGACACGATTTGAATATGAGGTTAATGAAAAAAGCTTCATTAAAAAAAAAAGCTTCAGGTTAGGCAATTTTTGTCTCCTCCCTCAAAAAATGAGAAATCAGTTTTTTGAGAAAGGGATTTCCTTCATAATTCTTTCATTTAATGATTAATGTTTCATTTATCATTTTATTTATTGAGATGGGGGTCTTGGTATCCTATCCTGGCTAATATTAAACGCCCGACCTTAAGCAATCTTCTCATCTTCACCTCCCAAGCCGGGATCGTGGACATGAGCCCTTCACACCCAACGGGTTTTATTTAGAAACCATCCAGGATCCGTAGTTAATTCATTCAACAAACATTTATCTAGCAGTGTGTTGTGGCTGGTGCCTATAGTCTCAGCCGCTCTGGAGGCTGAAGCAAGAGAATCACTTGAGCCCAAGAGTCTAAGGTGGTTGCGAGCTATGATTGCCAGGGTACTCTACTGAGGGCGACAAAGTAAGACACTGTCTCACATTTAAACAAACAAACAAATGTTTGTGGAGGGTATACAATCTATAAGCATTGTCCTTTGTGGTTAAGGGTATACAAAGAGAAAATACTCAGGGCCTGCAATCAAGATCATGGCAGTTAAATGAATTTAACTGGTCTAGGAGCTGATAAATGGCCCAGTGTGACTGGAATACAATGAAGATAAAGCTGGGAATATTGGTGGTGATATTGTTGTAAAAGGCCTTATATAATATGTAAAAGAAATTGGATTTTACCCAGGAAGCAACAAAGAGAGTTCGGGAGTAGTATGATTTAGTTTTTGTGGCGATAACTCCATCAACCCTAGGGTGGATGGGACTAGAAATGGCGTTGGGGATTAACACATTGCTGACCAGTCATGAGCCACCTGGTAACATGGATGGTTTCTGCGTAAAATTGCCAGCCAAGAGTGTGGTGAGATACTGGAGGTGCTGTATCATAAGCAGCTGAGAGATGAGGTGGGGAGAAAGAATAAAATAGGCTGAATTTTGTCCAACTAGGAAGGGTGACTGGGAGAAATGAATCAGGGAATAGCTGCTACTCGTATCAGGTGGGTCCTTTGAAGAAGGGCCTAACTTAAGGCAGTGGATTGTGGAGGGAGAAAAAGGATTTGGTGGCCTGTTGGAAAAGAGAAATAAGAAAGACAAAGAAAAAAAAAAAGAGAGAGAGAGACAGAAAAGTTGAAGAAAGGTGGAATTGGTTTCCACTTTGAAAAGCTTAATGAATATTAATCACTAATTGGAGACAGAGAAAAGAAACAGTATGGCAGATTAAATATTTGGTTTTCTGGGCAGCTCCTATAGCTCAGTGGGTAGGGTGCTGGCCCCATATACTGAGAGTGGTGGGTTTGAACCCGGAACCAGCCAAACTGCAATAAAAAATAGCTGGGTGTTGTGGTGGGTGCCTGTAGTCCCAGCTACTCGGGAGGCTGAGGCAAGAGAATTGCCTAAGGACAGGAGTTGGAGGTTGCTGTGAGCTGTGATGCCATGGCACTCTATTGAGGGTGATAAAGTGAGACTCTGTCTCAAAAAAAAAAACTGGTTTTCTGGCTGGGCATAGTGGCTCATGCCTGTAATCCCAGCACTCTGGGAGACGGAGGCAGGTGGATTACTTGAGCTCATGAGTTCAAGACCAACCTGAGCAAAAGTGAGACTACATCTCTACTAAAAATAGAAAAACTGAGGCAAGAAGATTGCTTGAGCCCAAGACTTGGAGGTTGCTGTAAGCTACGACACCATAGCACTCTCTACCCAGGAGGATAGCTTGAGACTCTGTCCCCCCCACACAAAAAATTTGGTTTTCTACATCTAACAGTTTGAGAGGTCTATAGTATACCTACATGAAGACAACTGCCAGGTAGTTGGACACTGACCTGTGAAGCACCAGTGGACAGGGGATAGTACACCATTAAAACTGGTAAGATGGCTCGGTGCCTATAGCTCAAGTGGCTAAGGCACCAGCCACATACACCTGAGCTGGTGGGTTCAAATCCAGCCTGGGCCCGCCAAACAACAATGACAGCTGCAACCAAAAAACAGCCAGGCATTGTGGCAGGTGCCTGTGTTCCCAGCCACTTGGGAGGCAGAGGCAGGAGAATCCCTTGAGCCCAGGTTGGAGGTTGTTGTGAGCTGTGATGCCACGGCACTCTACCCAGGGTAACAGCTTGAGACTCTGTCTCAAAAAAAATGGGTGAGATGTCCAAGGAGCAAACACTGCAGTGTAATTAAGCACAAAAAGAAAAGAAGAGATAGGTATGGACAGATAAGCAGTCACTAAATTTTTGTAAGAATTTTAGGAGAGTGATACAGATAGCGGGGGGATGGTACTGCGCTGAAGAGTGAAGGCAGTAGGTTCAGACTTCCGTTCCAAGATGAGAGATATATTAGCGGGTCAGGACAGAATCCCATCTAAGGGAGAATTTGAAGACTCATAAGCAGAAGTAAGTGATGAGGAAGAGGAGGAAGGAAGGAAGAAATGAATAGGAGAAAAAATATGTTTAGTTTTCAGCAAGTTTTCAAGTTTGTCCATCTCAGCCATGTAATGTGTGCCTATGCTTAGAGCAGACACAGCAAGCAAAGCTTCTCTACATTGTGACCAATTCTAATAACCCAAACTCCAAAGGGCTGGAGGGTTGCATAATAGCAGTGTGACGGGTTCCAATATCAGAAAGAGGTTAACATGTGACACACGAATAACGGTTTGCTGCCACTTTTATGGACAATAAACCATCCCAGTATTTCAGGAAAAATCGTAGATCTACAGTTGACAACCTCTAAGTGTGACCAAATTTTGACATTAGTCCCCCAAAGTGAAAGCAGAAAAAGAAGGACAAACGGTTTGAGGGAAATGAATGAAAGGTTTATTGCTTTGCTGGCCAAGGGGCAAAGGAAGAAAATAGTAGATACTGGTCCCAAATCCAAATTCCTGCTTCTGAGTTTTTTGTTTGTTTTCTTGAGATAGACTCTCACTTTGTCACCCAGTGTAGAGTGCTGAGGTGTCATAGCTCACAGCAACCTCAAATTCTTGGGCGCAAGCAATTTTCTGCCTCAGCCTCCCCAGTAGTTGGGACTACAAGCACCCGTCACAACACCTGACTATTTTTATTATTATTATTATTATTTTTAGTTTTCCAAGAAGGAGAGGAATCCTGCCTATTTATAGAGCCCAGGTCTCTCTCTGGCTCAGGAGTTCAAGACCAGCCTGAACACTGTGGCTCACTCCTGACTCCCTCACTCAGGGCCCTGGGCCTCCCAGAGTGCTAGGATTACAGGTGTGAGCCACTGGTCCTGGCCAGAAGCATAGAGCTTTTAAAGGGTCTGATCCCATAATCTCATTTTCAGCCAACATAATCTTGTGGCCTCTATGGGATTCATCCCAACTTTGGTTAAAAAGTCTTGTGACCAGGGCAGAGCCTGTGCTCAGTGAGTAGGGCGCCAGCCCCATATACCGAGGGTGGTGAGTTTGAACCCAGCCTGACCAAACTGCAACCAGAACAACAAAAATAGCCAGGCATTGTGGCGGGTGCCTGTAGTCCCAGCTACTTGGGAGGCTGAGTTAAGAGAACCTCCTGAGCCCAAGAGCTGGAGGTTGCTGTGACGCCACGGCACTCTATTGGGCACTCTATTGAGGGGGACAAAGTAAGACTCTGTCTCTAAAAAAAAAAAAAAAAAGTCTTGTGACCTCTGCCCCTCCCAAATTCAGTTTAGAAGATCTTGTGACCTCTGCCTGGCAATTCCCTTGAGCTAGCTATCTCTAGCAGCACAAAGAATAAGAGATATCCCTAGCCCCTCCAGACCACTGGCCTGAAGGGGGCAGGCCTGCTGTGGTGTAACAATAGCCTAATTAGCAAGCCTCCTTGAGGGCTTACAGCCCTATCTCTGACTTGCCTCTTGGGGAAGTGGAAGGTGGGGAAACCTTGTTCACAGTGGCAGTATTCGCAATAGTAAATTTTTTTTTTTTGAGACAGAGTCTATATTGCCCTCCAGTAGAGTGCTGTGGTGTCACAGCTCACAGCAACCTCAAATTCTTGGGCTTAAGTGATTCTCTTGCCACAGCCTCCCAAGTAGGTGCAACTACAGGCGCCTGCCACAATGCCCAGCTATTTTTTTGTTATAGTTGTCATTGTTGTTTAGCTGGCCCAAGCTGGGTTCAAACCCACCAGCCTCAGTGTATGTGGCCAGCACCCTAACCACTGAGCTACGGGTGCTGAGCCAGTACATTCAATTTTTTTTCTTTCTTTCTTTCTTTTTTTTTTTTAGAAACAGAGTCTCACTTTATCGCCCTCCATAGAGTGCTAAGGCAGAATCACACAGCTCACAGCAACTTCCAACTCCTGGGCTTAGGTGATTCTCTTGCCTCAGCCTCCTGAGTAGCTGAGACTATAGGTGCTCCCCACAACGCCTGGCTATTTTTTTGGTGCTGTTTGGCCAGACCGGGTTTGAACCCCTCACCCTCGGTATATGGGGCCAGTGCCCTATTCACTGAACCACAGATGCTGCCCCCAGTACATTAAATTTTAGCTTAATATTTAGACAGTTGGTTCCAGAAGTTAGGACACAAAAGAACAGAAATTAAGGCTTGGCGCCTGTAGCTCAGTGGCTAGGGTGCCCGCCATATACACTGGGGCTGGTGGGTTTGAAACTGGCCTGGGCCTGCCAAACAATGACAACTACAACAACAACAACAACAAAAGCCTGGTGTTGTGGTGGGCACCTGTAGTCCCAGCTACCTGGGAGGCTGAGGCAAGAGAATCAACTTAAGCCCAAGAGTTTGGGGTTGCTGTGAGCTGTGATGCTATGGCACTCTACCGAGGGCAGCATAGTGAGACTCTGTCTTACAAAAAAAAACAAAACCCAGAAATTAAGACACAAAAGAACAAAGGAACATAAGTTCCATTTCCTTACACACAAAGAAGGTAGATAAGGTGAGACAACATATATAATCCCTTTCGCATTTAGCTTTCACCAGCAACCCTTCAAGTCCCCCTCTGTGCAGTCTGTGCTGGAGGCTTTGCTGTTTCCTTGTTTCCTCTCCCTTTTCCTCTCTATTTCAGTAAAGGAATTTCTCCATTTGTCCTTAAATTTGCTCTTCATAAACTTTTGCTTCACTTGCTATCTCCTTCATTCTGTGAATTAATTTGTTGACTTCGAGAGACAAGAACCTGGTTCAGGCTCAGTGCCCATAGCTCATTGAGTAGGGCGCCAGCCACATACAATGCAGCTGGCGGGTTCAATCCCGGCCCTGGCCTGCTAAACAGCAATGACAACTGCAACCAAAAAATAGCCCGGCGTTGTGGCGGGCACCTGTAGTCTCAGCTACTTAAAAGGCTGAGGCAAGAGAATCGCTTAAGCCCAAGAGTTTGAGGTTGCTGTGAGTCATGATATCCTAGCACTGCACTGAGGGCAACATAATGAGACTCACAAAAAAAAAAAAAAAAGAACCTGGTTCAACAATTCTGGTAACAGAACAAGTAGTTGTGCACAAATGGTGGTGAAGCAAAGATTCAAACGCACAACTCCATCTAATTCTAAGATTTATAATCTTCTTAGAGGTTTTGGCTTGAACTAGGGTGAGGGGCTTCGTGAAAGGAGAGGAGGGAATAGCTGAGAATCCAGGCACCTGTCAGGAAGCCTAGCTGACTTTTCTATTTTTTGTAGAGACAGGGTCTCACTCTTGCTCAAGCTGGTCTTGAACTCCTAAGCTCAAGGGATCCTTCTGCCTCAGTCTCCCAGAATGCTGATTTTACAAGCACAGACCACTGCACCCAGCCACAATATCATATAAAGTTAAAAATTAACTTCTTATATAACCCAGTAAACCCACTCTTTACTATTTACCCAAGGAGAAAAAAATATGTCCACAGAAAGGCGTGTCCCTGAATGTTTATAGCTGCTTTATTTATGATAGCCATAAACTGGAAACAATTCAGATGTTCACCAACTGGGTAAACAAATTGTGATTCAGACCTTGCATGGAAAACCGCTCAGGGATAAAGATTAACTATCTAGCAATACATGAAAGAACATGGTTGTATCGTGAAGGTATTATGCTAAGCCAGACGCAAAAAGCTATTTAGAATTATTCCATTTATATGACACTCCAGAAAAGATGAGACTATAGACACACAAAAAATAGATCCATGGGTTCCAGATGCTGAGCACGAAAGAAGGGGATTAATTTCAAAAGGGCACAAGGGAAACCATGGAACTTTTTGGGGTGGTGGAATCCTAATTGTGGGAATGACTACACACTGTACGCCTTTGTCAGAGCTCATTGAATTTTAAAAGCGTAAATTTTATTTTTATTTATTTATTTATTTTTAGAGACAGAGTCTCACTTTATCGCCCTTGGTAGAGTGCCGTGGCATCACAGCTCACAGCAACCTCCAACTCCTGGGCTCAGGCGATTCTCCTGCCTCAGCCTCCGGAGTAGCTGGGATTACAGGCACCTGCCACAATGCCTGGCTACTTTTTTGTCGCAGTTTGGCCGAGGCTGGGTTTGAACCCGCCACCCTCTATATATGTAGCTGGCACCCTATCCACTGAGTCACTGGTGCCGGCCAAGGGTGAATTTTATTGTATGCAAACAATACTTTAATAAACCTGACTTTAAAAGGAAAGAAAATGGTCTGGGGGCTGTGGTTCACGCCTGTAATCCTAGTATTCTGGGAGACTGAGGCAGATGGATTCTCTGAGCTCACAGATTCCAGACAAGCCTCAGCAAGAGCGAGACCCTCCCCACTCTCATTTCTAAAAATATCTGGGTATAGATGTGGGCGCCTGTAGTCCCAGCTATTTGGGAGGCTGAGGCAAGAGGATCACGTGAGCCCAAGAGTTTAAGGTTGCTGTGAGCTACGACAGCATGGCACTCTACCAAGGGCAACAAAGTGAGACTCTCGTCTTTAAAAAAAATCAGGTGGCACCTGTAGCTCAATGGGTAAGGCACCAGCCACATCCACCCAGGCTGGGGGTTCGTACCCAGCCTGGACCAGCTAAAGAACAATAACAACTGCAACACAAAATTAGCTAGGCATTGTGGCGGGCGCCTGTAGTCCCAGCTGCTTGCGAGGCTGAGGCAAGAGTATTGCTTAAGCCCAAGAGTTTGAGGTTGCTGTGAGCTGTGATGCTAAGGTACTCAACCAAGGGCGACAGAGTGAGACTCTGCCTTCAAAAAAAAAATACCCTTATCATTGACTGAAACTCAAAATCATTAAACATATTAAAGTCACTGACTGGCTACCATTCAGTACTAGGAGGGATTGGAAGTCTATAATAAAAGTCTATAATAAACTTTATAGTCTAGGAGGCAGAAGGGGAAAGCAGTTGTATCTCAGTAGTAATCAGGGAAATGCAACTTACACATTAATGGGCACTTCTCAGTTTCACCAAGTTCCCACCTCAGGGCCTTTACATCTGCTGCCTGAAATGACTTTTCCTGAGGCTGTCACTTGGCTCCCCCTTGCTTCATTCACATCTGTCGCTTCCTTAGAGACCCTTCCTAGATGACACTAGATAACCTGATTCCTGGTTCTAACCCCTGACTCTGGTTCATCATCCTGTTTTCTTCATAGCATTTATCACCGAACACTCTATTGTATGTTAATTTGCACATTTCTCGGTTGGCTGCCTACACTTAGTAATTTACATGCCCATAGGGGAAGGAATTTTTTTCTGTCTTGTTCATTGATTGTCCCTTTAAACGTGCACAGTGCTTGTTACATAATAGCTACTCAGGGAGTATTTGTTAAATAATTAAATGAAAAAATGAATGAATGAGAAATGATTTTATGTAAGTAGCTTTTTCTTTTTTTTTTCTTTTTTTGGTTTTTAAACAGAATCTCAAGCTGTGGCCCTGGGTAGACTGTTGTGGCATCATAGCTCACAGCAACCTCAAACTCAGGCTCGAGCGATCCTTTTGCCTCAGTTTTTCAGTTTTATTTGTTTATTTATTTTTGGAGACAGAGCCTCTCTATGTTGCCCTTGGTAGAGTGCTATCGAGTCACAGCTCACAGCAACCTCAAACTCTTGGGCTTAAGCGATTCTCCTGTCTTAGCCTCCCAAGTAGCTGGGACTACAAGCGTCCACCACAACACCTGGCTATTTTTTGTTGCAGTTTGGCTGGGGCCAGGTTTGAACCCGCCACCGTCAGTATATGGGGCTGGCACCCTACTTACTGAGCCACAGGCACCGCCCTCTTATTTATTTATTTTTGAGACAGAGTCTCACTATGTTGCCCTCACAGCATATAGTCAAACATAGTCTCACTATGTGGCATCACAGTTCACAGCAACCTCAAACTCTTGGGCTTAAGCAATCCTCTGGCCTCAGCCTCTCAGTTAGCTGGGATTACAGGCACCCACCACAACATCTGCCTATTTTTATTTATTTATTATTTATTTTTGAGACAGAGTCTCGCTATGCTGACCTTGGTAAAGTGCTGTGGCATCACAGCTCACAGCAACCTCAAACTCCTGGGCTCAAGTGAGTCTCCTGCCTCCGCCTCCCAAGTAGCTGGGACCACAGACATCCACCACAATGCCCGGCTTTTTTTTTTCATTGCAGCCGTCATCGTTGTTTGGCGGGCTCGGGCTGGATTCGAACCTGCCACCTTAGGTATATGTGGCTGGTGCCTTAGCCACTTAAGCCACAGGCACCGAGCCATGCTCGGCTGTTTTATTGTTTGCAGTTTGGCCAGGCAGGGTTTGAACTCTCCACCCTTGGTATATGGGTCTGGTCCCCTACTCAGAGCCACAGGCGCCACCAACCAGCCGATTTCTTGAGCTCAGGTGTTCAAGACCAGCCTGCACAAGAGCAAGACCCCTGTCTCTACTAAAAATAGAAAACTAGACAGGCGTTGTGGCAGGAACCTGTAGTCTCAGCTACTTAGGAGGCCGAGGCAAGAGGATGCTCAAGCCCAAGAGTTTGAACTTGCAGTGAGTTATGAAGCCACCACATTGTACCTAGGGAGCCAGAGTGAGACTCTGTCTACAAACAACAACCACCACCACCCCCTCCCCGAAAACTACCCTCTAGAGGTTCTTGCCATAGTCCTTTCCATACTCTTATAGCCTGAATGTCAGGAACATGAGCTATTAGTCTTTCACTGGGACATTTACACTTTAGATTAACTCTGGAATTTGGTGCTCTAACTATATTAGTTGGCATCACTTGAATTTACACTGTTTCCTTGGGTTTGGTTACAGTGACTATAATAAATTAAGAGCCATTGCCAAAGCATTGTAGCAAAATATCAGAGCGCGGGCAGCGCCTGTGGCTCAAAGGAGTAGGGCGCTGGCCCCATATGCTGGAGGTGGTGGGTTCAAACCCAGCCCCTGCCAAAAACTGCAAAAAAAAAAAAAAAAATCAGAGCACCTCTGATAGCATTCCAGAAGGCAGACTGTGTGCAAGATGCCAAACTCTCCCTATTTTATTACCCACCTAACACTGCAGTGAGTTAGAGAATCAATGTTTTTGGATAATCAAATACTTACATGCTGAGTGGTCACTGCTTTGGTTCTAAGGAGCAGAAAACTAAAGAGAGTCTAAATGTTTGGGGATCAGGCAATCGATCCAGTTTTCAAAAACAAAGCGTGGCTCGGCGCCTGTGGCTCAATCGGCTAAGGTGCCAGCCACGTACACCTAAGGTGGCGTGTTCGAATCCCCAGTCCGGGCCCGCCAAACAACAATGATGGCTGCAACCAAAAAATGGCCGGGCGTTGTGGCGGGCGCCTGTGGTCCCAGCTACTTGGGAGGCAGAGGCAGGAGACTCGCTTGAGCCCAGGAGTTGGAGGTTGCTATGAGTTGTGATGCCATGGCCCTCTACCCAGGGGGATAGCTTGAGGCTCTGTCTCCAAAAAAAAAAAAAAAAGATGAGGAAAAAGCAAGGCTTGGACTGGTAGAAAATATTTGCAAAAAGGGATACCACTATACACCTATTACAATGGCAAAAATCTAAAACACTGGCAATGCCAAATGCTGGCAAGGATGTGAATT
>CAUYQV010013737.1:0-16024 GCA_963574575.1 Galagoides demidoff
CGGGCACCTGTGGTCCCAGCTACTTGGGAGGCGGAGGCAGGAGACTGGCTTGAGCCCAGGAGTTGGAGGTTGCTATGAGCTGTGATGCCATGGCACTCTACCCAGGGGGATAGCTTGAGGCTCCGTCTCAAAAAAAAAAAAAGATTAACAGAGCGGATAAGGTGCTACCCCACCTTTTTTCTTTCTCTGCTGGAATAGAAAACAAATTTTCTTGTTTGGGACATGCATGAAGCTGAAAAGTCTGTTTTATTCAGTTTATTTTATTTATTTTTTTGAGACAAAGAGTCTTGCTTTGTCACCCTCACTAGAGTGCTGTGGCATCATAGCTTACAGCAATTTCAAACTCTTGGACCCAAGTGATTCTCCTGCCTTAGCCTCTGGAGT
Organism: Galagoides demidoff; assembly: GCA_963574575.1. NCBI lineage: Eukaryota > Metazoa > Chordata > Mammalia > Primates > Galagidae > Galagoides > Galagoides demidoff. Next base: position 385 of record CAUYQV010013737.1, read on the forward strand.
AGCTAGGACTATAGGTGCCCGGCTGTTTTTTTTTTTTTTTTGACAGAATCTCACTTTGTCACCCTTGGTAGAATGCCATGGTGTCACAGCTCACAGCAACCTCAAACTCCTTAGCGTCCTGAGTAGCTAGGACTACAGGTGCCTGCTACAATGCCTGGCTATTTTTAGAGATGGGGTCTCGCTTTGGCTCAGGCTGGTTTTGAACCTGTGAACTCAGGCAATCCACCCACCTCCACCACCCAAGTGCTAGGATTATAGGTGTGAGCCACCATGCCCAGCCCATTCAGTCTATTTTTTTTTTTTTTTGCAGTTTTTGGCAGGCGCAGGGTTTGAACCCGCCACCTCTGGTATATGGGGCTGGTGCCCTACTCCTTTGAGCCACAGGCGCCACCCCATTCAGTCTATTTTAACCAATCAAATTTAAGGACATAATGACTCATTGGTCTTATATTCTCTAGCTCAACAAAATATAAACAATATCCTGGCTCGGCGCCTGTGGCTCAAGCGGCTAAGGCACCAGCCACATACATCTAAGGTGGCTGAGCCACAGGGGCCGAGCCAAGACTCTGTCTTAATAAAAAAAGAAAAAAAAGGCATCAAGACAGTCCCAGTAAGGTTCATGTATTACAGTATACCTGTTAACTCTGCAGTCACGTTCACCATTTCTAAACTCTACTGATTAGGGCAGGCAGACAGTAGGCAACAAGCAAGATTCCTAAGCAGTTAGTGAATGGCAATAGGAATAAAGTAATAAAACTGCATATTTATCAACCCAAACAAATGACAACAGACATTCTACAAAGATAGCAATCAAAAATAGAAAAAGGGAGATATAGTCCTTAAGACTATTGGAGCTGCAAAAAGTAGCAGAATCCATCATCCAGGGCCATATGGATTAACCAGAAGAGTGCATGTATTCTCAAAGTGCCCAGGTAACTATCTCCCTCATCAGCTGTAAGTATAGAGGCATGTTATTATCACTGACAGCAGCATCTTCATTTTTAAAGTCAACAATCTGTATATCAGAAAAATTCCAACTGGGACACATCCCAGAAACTCTCAGGAACCTAGGACTTAAAAGATGAACATTAAAAAAAGAAAAAAGTGGCTCAGCGCCTGTGGCTCAAGCAGCTAAGGCGCCAGCCACATACACCTAAGGTGGCCAGTTCGAATCCAGCCCGGGCCTGCCAAACAATAATAATGGCTGCAAACAAAAAATAGCCGGGCGTTGTGGCGGGTGCCTGTGGTCCCAGCTACTTGGGAGGCTGAGACAGGAAACTCGCTTGAGCTCAGGAGTTGGAGGTTGCTGTGAGCAGTGAAGCCATAGCACTCTACCCTGGGGGACAGCTTGATCTCTATCTCAAAAAAAAAAAAAAAAAAAAAAAAAGAAAGAAAGAAAAGAAAAAAGAGGGCCAGACAGGGTGGCTCATGCCTATAATCCTAGCACTTTGGGAGGCCCAGGCGGAAGGACTGATTGAGGTTGGGGGTTTGAGGCTAACCCAAGCAAGAGCAAGAATACCCTGTCTCTACAAAAAAACCCAGAAAAATTAGCTGGGCTTTGCAGCACACACGTGTAGGCCTATCTACTTAGGAAGCTGAGGTAAAAGGATTGCTTGAGCCCAGGAGTTTGGCTGTAGTGAGCTATGATGATGCCACTGCACTCTAGCCTGTGCAACACAGCAAGACCCTGTCTCAAAACAACAACAACAAAAAAAGGAATTGTGAATCCTCAAACCATATTTAATTTCTGGACTAAAACAGTGAATGCTGGCTCAGCACCTGTGGCTCAATCGGCTAAGGCGCCAGCCGCGTACACCTAAGGTGGTGGGTTCAAATCCCCACCCAGGCCGCCAAACAACAATGATGGCTGCAACCAAAAAATGGCCAGGCATTGTGGCGGGCGCCTGTGGTCCCAGCTACTTGGGAGGCAGGAGATGCGCTTGAGCCCAGGAGTTGGAGGTTGCTATGAGCTGTGATGCCATGGCACTCTACCAGGGGGGACAGCTTGAGGCTCCATCTCAAAAAAAAAAAAAAAAAACAGTGAATGCTTTGTGTTGTGAACAATGGTGTGACTGGAGGAATGAATGTGGTCAGGAGGGGTTGAACCTGGGTAATGAGAAAAGATGGCAAGGTGTATAAACTGCTAGACAGGACAAAAGGGAAAATTCTGTTCATATAACAGAAAAATGGGAGCAAAACTTATCTTTGGATCTCACTAATTCAGATGGCCCTTTGAATTTAACAGATAATGGGGCCTTACTAGATAAGATATTAATAGTAAATCAGAGCACCCCGACTGCTAAATGCCAGGAACTACTGAGGATGGGTATCCAGTTAGCCTGCAGTCAGCTAAGGGAACTGGACAACAGTGGAAAAGAGGCATGAGGGAAGTCCTACCTTACAGAGAACCTTGGCCATCTCAAAGGTGCCCACAGTATCCATATTGGAGGCAATGATGGGGATCCCAGTGTACATCTGGTTTGAATTACGAAATGTAAAGGATCTTGTGAGATCCACCTGCAGATATGAATATGAAACTGAGCATTTCATTCATCAAAAACAAAAAAAAAAGCATGTCCTGCATTAGGACAAGGATCGGGCACCTTTCTCAGTTGATCAGGAGCTTGGTGTCAAGAACAGACGTAGCGGAACTCGCTTACCTCACTTCGAGACTTAAGAGTGTTGCGTTTGGGCCTCAACAAGACATCCTTGAAGTCCAGTTTCACATCGTTGTCGATATGAGACATGACAGGAGCCTTGGGGTAGCGATGAATTTGAAGGCTGGAAAGCAGACAAAGTTATAAGGACCAACATCCCCTTGGGCTTTCGCCCTTGTCTGGCTGGCGACAGGGTTCATCTCTCCTCGTTTAAGAAGTTGAAAGTCGAGCACCGACTGAGGTGTGGTCCCTGAAACCTGTCGCCGTGACCCGTCCCGTGGTTGCAATTACCCTTGGTGTCTTCATCTCAGGTACTGTTTGTTGGAAAGAAAACTGGTAAGGGATTGTGAGTGAGCCTGAGGGTTCATTTACCCCATTACACTTCCTTATCCCACTCCTGCAGAGACCAATGGAGTAAGCGCTGATTTAAAGGGGAATAAGCTGGTTCCCATAACCAGCTTCCGGAAGAGGTCTACTCACTTCCTGTTGCCTTGGTTCTGGTGACAGTTGACCAAAGATCCCTTCGCTTAGCAACTAGTCTCGAGCAGCCCCACTAAGCCTGGTGAGCTACACCAACAGGTTCCGCTAATTACGGGCGAGAACCACTAGCCAGGAATTCCAGCTTCGATAGCGACCGAACCAGGCCTTCTGGGTAACAGGGTTCACACAGTCCGGCTGCCGTTGGATCCGAGGGGCGGGAGACTACAACTCCCAGCGTAGAACGGGGCGAGTTGCTCCCTGGCGTGATGGGAGAAATTCGTTCCGTTCCGGCTTTCCGCTAGCCCCGGCTCGCTAGGGACTCTAAGAATCTCAGAGATGTCATCTCCGCCGTAACTAAAGTGGCAGCCTTCTTTTTATTTGCGAAGCCACTGCACCCAAACTGGGGAGCATACCTGAGCCTCTCAGGAGCCCGGTTGAAAGAAGCGGGGGTGGGGGTGGGGGGTGTGTGTGAAGCCAGATAGTGACCCGGAAGCAGAAGTGACTTCCACAGGCGGAGTGCTGGAGAGCGGCAGCAGGGACCACAGCGGCAGAAGCAGCAATTTATCTGTGTGCAGCCCCAAACTGGAAAGAAGATGCTAATTAAAGTGAAGGTGGGAGCACCTCCAGCCTTGCCAAGACGCAGTGGTACTGGGCTGGCAGCTGTGCCTTACGGGAAAAGTGGGGAAGGAAAACCACGCCTTTCCCGAGCCCGGAGGGTGCTGACAGCCTCAGGGCTCCGCGCGAAGGGTGATGGGAAAGAGGGGGTCCTCCTGGAGGGCTTTGAGAGCAGGGGCTGACCCTTCCTGACAACCCTAGTGTCTCTGGCGTCCCTGCTTTCTCGCTAGGAATGTACCGTGACCCAGAATGAGGACGATTTTGTCCGAGGTTTCACTGTACTCGAACTTCTGCAGTCTTAGAGAAGGCCTAGCAGCAATTTGGCTCCCTTCTCTCTTGAATTCTTGGAGTAAAAAGCTCTGCTCTTCATTTTTCATGCCCAGGGTTACCTGCTTCTCCCAGCCCCTGCCGTAGGCGGCCTCCAAACACAGCACTAAAAACATTAGCCTGGAAGAACTGTGATCTCCCAGGGGCTAATTTGTGAGCTTTTATTGGTGTTTGCCAAGGTATATATATTATCTCAGCCATCCTTCACGGACCAGGGCTGGGAGGGAGTGTTTTCAGTCGTCACTTGCTTTTCTGAGTCAGTCATCCTGGACCAGCCTCACTTCTTGACTGAGACAGGTCAGTTACCAGTGCCCTAGTTCTTGGTACCAGCCACGTTTCCTTAATTGTCATCTCTTAAAGCCTGTGTTTATTCTCCAATTTACAACAACGATTATTGGACCTATCTGCTATTTCCTCTTTTATATCTTCAAAGACAAAACCGATAATTGATGCAGTCCAATTCTAATTTGGCCTTTTATAGCTAAGTCAGTCTACCGTTATTTCATCAGCTCCTTACGTATTTACCATACATAATAGTCATTCTTAACCTTCTTTTCTTGAGTCTTTACAAACCTCTTAGCTAATGTCTGAGGCCAAACAGGATGTTAAAGATCATTATTTTCCAAACTTAAGAGTCATGAGATCAGTTTAATAGATCATTAGGTTCCAGGCAACTTTTTAAAAAATAGAAAATAAGAATATACTGCTGGGTAAGAATTTTTATTTTCAGCCCACACTAAAAATTTTACACTATGACCCATACAGACACAAAGAACTTACTATGTGTGATATGCTCTGAAATTTTCAATTCTATTCTAAGTTGTTTTTATAATCCAATGGTGGGTTTAGGCCTGCAGTTTAAAAAATGCTGTTTGAAAAAAAGAAACCAGTGCTACATGTGGAACCTTGAAAAAAAATACTGTTCTAGATGAGCTTCTCAGACTTCAAATGCTAAATAATCACTCAGTGGTTTTGCTGAAATGCTGATTCTGATTCCAAGGATCTAGATTGGGGCACAAGATTCTGCATTTCTAACAAGCTTCCAGGTGGCTGATGTTACATATTTTGAGAATTCACTTTGAATAGCAAGGTTCCAGATTTTGTCTCTTCTTTGAATCCGTTTTTATTTAATACTTCTTTAAAATTGCCAGTTTTCTTTTCTGTGATGCTTAACTTTCTGCCTCCAACAGGTCTCTCTTCTATCTCTTTTGTTTGCCTGTTTGCTAAATACATATGAAAGCAATGAGATAGCTGTTAATTACTATACGAATGATAAGTTTTATTAGAGTTTCTTTGTGAATTATTCATTTTTCAACTGTTGTCTCTGTGTAGATGACTTTCATATTGTTCTGTAATCCTTTGCAATTAAATCCTCATCTCTGGGGGTTTTTTTCTTTTTCTTTTTTTTTTTTTTGAGACGGAGCCTCAAGCTATCCCCCTGGGTAGAGTGCAATGGCATCACAGCTCATAGCAACCTCCAACTCCTGGGCTTAAGCCAGCCGCCTCCCAAGTAGCTGGGACCACAGGCGCCCGCCACAACGCCCGGCCATTTTTTGGTTGCAGCCATCATTGTTGTTTGGCGGGCCTGGGCTGGGGATTACGAACCCGCCACCTTAGGTGTACGTGGCCGGCACCTTAGCTGATTGAGCCACAGGCGCAGAGCCAATAAACGGTTTTAAAGCCCCAAAATCTGGCCTCCCTGTGCTGGGTCCAGGGTGTACAGGTCCCTTGGGCCCCATTTCTGCCATCACAGTTGTTCAAAGAAGAGTAGGAGGAGCAATAGCTATAAATGAGGTGTCAATTTTTCCTTTTATCTTTTTTAAAGGTTTTAACTGACAATCATGGAATATAGTCAAGGTATACAAGATGATGACTTGATGTACATGTCTAGTACATTGTGCATTGATTGAGACAATAAGATTCATTAGCACATCTATCCCCACCCACACTCTCAATTAGATTTAAACTTCTTCATCTTAGAGCTTAGGCTCAGTGTCAGTGTTTCTGAGGGAGTGTGTGTGTCAGGGATGAATGAGGGAGGGACTGAGGGCAGGTGTGGATGGGAGAAGGCAGAGAGCTGACCCCGCCCACCCACAGCTACACACATGTGTGAGCAAGGACTCATACACATGCACAGACACATACTTCATGTAGTCAACACATACATGCACACACAAACACACATGCACTCATACACTATAAAAAAGCCCCGAAACCCCTGAGGGCTGGGATATGTCTGTTGTTTCTTCTCCAATTGTGCCGTCAGAGGTACTCTCCCCCCTCAGATTAAAACTAAAATTACATTAGGGGCTGATGTCTCCCATTTACTTAATTTGTGTGGGTGTCTACAAAAATAAAAAAATAACAAGTCTGCCTGCCATGGACAAATCTCTGGAGGCACCCTGCCTGGACAGAACTGCAAATGAAGACACAGACCTAAGCATCTCCTTGTAACAGACAAATACATACAATAATTAATTGTGAATTAAAAAACACAAACATAAAATAAAATAATGAAATAGAATTAACATAGGTATTTTAAATGTTATTAGGTATTATAAAAAAGGGTATTTAAAAAATTTCAGCAGAAACTCAGCCAGTCCATAGTCTGGGACAATTTCTATCTAGTTCTATTCAAACATTTATACCTGCTGTTTTCATACAAACCCTCCACAGAATGCTTAGTCCCCTCCTCCCCCCATTTTTGTTTAAGAAACTAGGAACTGAGACATGAATTAACTTGTCCAAGTTTGGCTGGGTCTCAGGGGTGGGGGCTGCAGGTCTGGATGAGGCTCCTGTCCCCCTGTTCTGAACACAGGATGGGCTGCAGCTCACAGTTCTGTGAGGTTTCTGTCCTGGCCCAAAGATGGTAGATTCTTGGCCATACTGCCTTATATTATTTTGCACTGAGATTTAGGTTTCTATTTGTACTCAAGTTTAGTTTTCCCCAGGGATCTGCTTATTTACTTTATATTATCCATTATTATTCCTTCTGTTATAACTGAATTTCTCTCTTTTTCACTTAGGGGGTATCTTCATTCATATTCTCACTATCTCTCTCTCCTTCTCCCCCTCTCTTTCTTCCACTCTCTCTCCCTCACCTTCTCTCTCTTCCCCCACTCCTACCCGCTTTTCCTCTCCCTTTCTTTCTCTCTCCCCCACCCTCTCTCCCTTTGTGTGTGTGTCTCTCTCTCCCCGCCCCCACCTCTCTCAATGGAATTTATCCAGAAGATCCTGGTGCTTCCCTGTACCAGTCCCTATAATACGCCCACCCTACCTGGACAGAAACCAAATAGAGAAGGTTGGAGTTTCCTTTAGGGTCCCAGACCTACTGCACTATGGTCCTACCTCCCCACCCTGTGGCCCCAGCCCTTTCTTCCATACCTTCCTCTTGGCTGTGCCTATTTTCAGCAGTTGATCTCCGCAGTGTCCTTCTCAGCATTCATGCAGGCACAGAGGTCAGTACCTGTGGCCTTCACTTGGGGCAGCCAACAACTGACCTTCATGGCCCCTCAGGGACATGCTGAAAGCTCCAGCTGCTTCTCTTCAGTTCTTAGAGCAGACATAGCTAAGACTGTGTCCCCTACAGGGTCCACCTTACTACAAGATGAGGGTGCCTTGCTCCTCGACCCCCCTCCAGAGGGACACCTTCCACTGCCTTAACAGATTGGCTTCCAGGGGCCACCAGATACCCAAACAAAAGCTCCAAGTCTGTGGCCTCTGTTAACTGCTTAGGTCACCTCTTAACACCCCACATTCTACAGAGGGGGGACTGGTGGGAGGTGTTTTGGTCATGGGGCAGATCCTTCATGAATAGTGATTCTCACTTCATTAGTTCCTTAGTTTTCTGGAGAGCTTGTTGTTTAAAAACCCCTGGTGCCACCTCCTCCTTCTGTTGGTCCTTCTGTCACCATGTGACATGCCTGCTCCCCTTTTGCCTTCCACACTGACTGGAAGTTTTCTGAATCCCTCACCAGAAGCAGATGCTTGCAAAATGCTACTTATACAGGTTGCAACCTCAGGTATTTCCTTTGTAGCAATGAAAAACAGAATAACACACCTATGTGAGCACCAATTCTATTCTCTTTAATGCAATTAAATGGATTATGAGCTATGGTACTTTCTCGGCATGTATGTGCTGAGCAGAACACCAATGAATACTGGGCAGGATCCTCTGAAGGTCTCCAGGCTCTTTCTGAACAGTTCTCCTCAGTTCTCTGTCCTGGGAACTCTTGCCATCTTGGTCTCCTTAGACCAGGCATCCTCAAATTACAGCCAACGGGCCACGTGCAGCCCACCTAGGACATTTATCAAGCCTGCCGCCGCTGCCTGTCCTGCTTAGCAGCCAACTCATCCTGGGGCCTGCAGTCCGACCCTCCAATGGTCTGAGGGACAGTGAACTGGGACCCTGTTTAAAAAGTTTGAGGACCCCTGCTCTGCTCCATCTCATCAACTCAGGAAATTTACCTCAGTTCCCATTCATGGATGATAGCCTCGGAATTCTCTCAAGTCAACAAACTGGGATAATTATAAGACTTATCTCATTTGTTATCTGTTTCTGAAGTACTTCTGGGTGTGTTATCCACATTGCTATGGCCACAGACTTCAATGGACCTAAGAGCTAGGCAAGGTCCAGGAGACTTGAGGTCCATACTCATATCAGTAGGTCCATGGCTATGCCAGGAGGTCCAGGCCTATGCCAGTAGGGCATGGTGCTTAGTCAACACCCTTGAAACCATGTTCCAGGACTGTCCCTATTGACTTAGGCTCAAGGCCCATCCCAGTACCAGCCTGGTTCCTATAGACTCAGGCTTAAGATCATGTTGCATGGGTACAGGCTTCAACCATGCCCCTGATGACTCAGGCTTTAGGCCCCAGTTCATATTCTGAGTTAACAGGGCCACTACAGCACACCCTTGCCAGCAGGCTGGTCTCTACCACCCAGAAACCAGACTTATCCATCTGCCCACAGAGGCACAAGGCCAGTCTGCCCATAGATACCAGCAGCACACCCAACTACAGATCCTACCCAAAATCTATAGGTGTGCTGACAATCAAAGGGCTATCTAATGAAGCCTGTCTGTAAACACTGGAGTATCACTTCATCAGTGATGGAGATACCAGTGCATGACCACAGGGATCACAGATAGTCAGAAAACATGACACTGCTGAAAGGAAAATAAAAATAACACACTAGTAATTAACACTAAAGAAGGAGAGATCTACAAACTGAACACAAAATAATTCAGTCATTATCATAAGATGCTCTGTGAGCTACAAGAGAATAAAATTAGACACTTAATAGAAAACATACACATTAAAAATTAAAACCCTAGCAAGGAAATTAAACACATAAAAGACAAACAAACAAAAGTTCTGAAGCTAAAGAACAGTGTGACTAAAGTGAAATATCAATAGAGGCCTCCAACAGCAGATTATATCAAGCAGAAGAGAGAATCAATTATCTGGAAGACACAGTGTTTGAAATTGCCCAGTTAGAGGGATTAAACAAAATGAAAAATGTAGGAAACCCTCTGATACTTAGTGAACACCATTGAGCAAACCAATATGTATATATATAAATGGGAGTCCTAGAAGGAACAGAGAAAGAGAAAATGGCAAGAAATTCATAGTTCATTGAAGGAAATAACAACAAAGAAATTTCTAAATCCTGAGAGCAAAGCGAACATTTAGATTCATGAGGCTCGGCACCCATGGCATAGTGGTTAAGGGCACCAAGGGTGGTGGGTTCGAACCCGGCCTGGGCCAGCTGAACAACAATGACAACTGCAACAAAAAATAGCTGGGCATTGTAGTGGATGCCTGTAGTCCCAGCTACTTGGGAGGCTGAGGCAAGAGAATCGCTTAAACCCAGGAGTTTGAGGTTGCCGTGAGCTGTGATGCTACAGCACTCTACTGGGGATGACATAGTGAGACTCTATCTCAAAAAAAAAAACAAAAAAATTAAAAAAATTAAAAAAAAAGTAAATTCATTAAGTAAAAGTAGCTTCAAAGAGATAAAATATAAAGGATCTTCACATGGACATGGTATTACCAAATTCTCAAAATTCAAAGAAAAATTGAGAACTCTGAGAGCAGCGAGAGAAAACCAACTCACCCTACAGGGAACTCTAGTAACACTACTATCAGATTTCTCAGCAGAAAATTTGCAGGCTAGGAGAAAGGTGGGTAATTAATTCAAAGGGCTAATGGAAAAGAGAAAAAAAAAAAACACCTTACCTACCAAGAATATAATACTCAGTAAGGGTATCCTTCAGAAATAAAGGAGAGATAAATACTTTTGCATACTGGCAAAAGCTGTGAAAATGCTAGGGGGCCTCCCTGTGCTCATTTATGGCACAGAAAGAACATTGACTCCCTTCCTGACTAGGGAAGGTTGGTCTGGTAACCACCATCCCTGACATCTTCCCATCATTTCTTCCTTCTGTCTATTCATGAAGTCTGCCCTTCCCTTTCTGTCTGCTGGTCACCTGGGGGCATTCTGCTTTTCCTGGGCTCTAAAAGCTTCCCTTGTACCTCTAATGGCCTCTACATGTTTGTGGATCTTCATTCTTTTTGCATTTTCTATTAAGGCCTACTGCTTCCGGGCAGTTAAAAGCATCTATTAGGTCTGAGATCACCAGTGGCCTTGTCTGACATTAAGGTTATAGGAGGAAGGAAGCTGAGGATCCCACTCTGTCTTGGGGGTCCCGAGGCCAGATGGTCTCCCAGGAGGTCATCCTGAGACGAGGAGCAGAAAAGGAAATCAGGAAATAGAGGGAAGGACCTGAGGTTCCTTTGAGGTCAATGGAGCAGCCATCCAGGCTGTGAATACCCAGCTGGGGTTCCAGGCAACACTGGGATCACGGGAAAGACACTGCCCCAATGTTGTTTGGGGCCAGCAGCAAGCTGTGGTCTGGTACCAAGGGAGGAGGGGCCTGCAGCATCACATCCTCCTGTGTTGGGAGTCTCAGGTTTTCCCAGGGCACAGACCTGTGGTTTCCCCAGACCTAGACCTCAAGCTCCAGAGAGGTTCAACCCTGTCTTGATAGAAAGTGAATGACACTGTTTGACCTTGGATTCCTTGTTAGTTAAGGCCCATGTGATTTGGGATTCTTGGCCTGAACCCCCTCCCCCAACATCTGCTCAGATTCCATGTTCTCCTTGACCACTTGACTTAGGTTGCCCTGAACTCTCTTCTAGCTGGACCTAAGTTTGGAGCTTCTGTGTTCTCTTCTGCACTGTCTGATTTTAGTGAGAACTCTGCTAAATCAAGAGAACACCAGATCTCTGATCACCTCCTGTGTCAGCTTGTCCCCATCCTGGACATTCCTGGGTGATGTCTGGTCACCCTCAGGTGCCAATGTTAAGAACCCTGTTGCTGCTAGGATGGCTTAGCCAGAATCTCCCTTACCCTCAGTGTTTCTTTGTAATAATTTTCCACATACTGATCCCTCCCATCCTCTTCCTGTATTGATTGTATTGATCCCTCCCTGCTGTATTGATTCAGAACATTTTCTTTCTCCACTGCAAAATCCCATTCCTGCGTTCCCTGTAAGTATAGTACTGACTCTGAATAAAGTCTTCTGTATTGTGCTTTAACAAGTGTCATTGAAAGGTGGACATAGTGGCTCATGCATGTAATCCTAGCACGTTGGGAGGCCAAGACAGGAGGATCCCTTGACATAGGTGTTTGAGACCAGCCTGAGCAAGAATAAGACCCTGTTTCTCCTAAGAATAGAAAAACTAGCTGAGGCTTGATGCTTGTAACTCAGTGGTTAGGGCACTGGCCATATGCACTGGGGCTGGTGGATTTGAATCTGGCCAGGGCCTGCTAAACAACAATGACAACAATAACCAAAAAAATAGCTGAGCATTGTGGTGGATGCCTATTGTCCCAGCTACTGGGAGGCTGAGGCAAGAGAATCACTTAAGCCCAAGAGTTTGAGGTTGCTGTGAGCTGTGACACCATAGCACTCTACTGAGGGCAACATAGTGAGACTCTGTCTCCCCTAAAAAAAGATAGATAGAAAGAAAAACTAGCTGAGTGTTGTGGCAGATGCCTGTAGTCCCAGCTACTCAGGAGGCTGAAGCAGGAGGATAACTTGATCCTGGGAGTTTGAGGTTGCTGTGAGCTATGATGATGCCCTGGCACTCTAGTCAGGGTGGCAGAGTGAGTGTCAGTCTAAATAAATGACTAACTAAATAAACAAACAATTATCATTGGATAATTTTTTTACATATATAATAACATTTTTTTTAAAATGCCAGCCTTTTTTACCTTAGTGATTGTCTTATTATTTATTTATTCATTTACTCATTCATTCTGCTCTGCCATCTAGCCTGGAGTGCAGTGGCAGGATGGCAGCTTACTGCAATGTCCAATTCCCTGGCTCAAGTGATCCAGTGATCCTCACACCCTAGCCTGAGGAGTAGCTGGGACTACAGGTGCCCCTGTCCATCATGACTTGGCTAACAAAATATTTTCTGAAGATGGGGGTTCTGACTATACTGCACAGACTGGTCTCAAACTCCATTCCCCAGGTGATGGATCTGTTGGGGTCCTGCCCCAGGGACAGGGTCTATTAAGACCTGTGGATCTGGCAGGAACTGACTGAAGAAATATAAAGTTAGAAACAATGAGAAAGAAAGACACAAGACACATAGAATAGAATTTTCAAAGGTGGGAGCTCAGGGGACCACCTACCACTTGTGGGGTTCTGACAGTGGCCCCAAGTGTCAGTTCCACTCAGCTTTTATTGAAATGAGGGCTATTTGCTCATTAGCCCAGAGGGTAAGCTGAGGAAGGGAACAAAGACCCCAGCAGCTTCTCTGAGTAAGTATATCAGCTCCTATTGTTTCTATAATCATTAACTTTAAGGGTCTGAGCAATCTTGAGAAATCTGGAACCTGAACCTTGTGTGGGAGCAGCTTCCTGCTGAGGTCCCACATACAGATTTCTAGGGAGGTGATAAACTATGCTAGTTCACTGTGGAGTGCAATGCCACTGGTGTCAATCTCCTCTGAAGAATCTGTGGGAGAGAGGAATTCTCCTCTCATCACCACCACAGAGGATCTTCCTCTGTGCTAAGGGATATAAGCCCATATTTCGGCTGTTCCCTTGATCTCTGCCCCAGCCAAAAACAAATCTCCACAATGGGTATTTGCTTTGAGTGTTTATTGGGTAGGAAATTGCCTGCCAGTTGCTACAGCATCTTCTGTGGCCATTATTTCTTCAGAGTGTTCACAGACCCAGCAGGAGTGTCAGTAAGCTGTATTCCCAATAGGCCTGAGCTCTAGGAAAAGCAGGAAACTTGCTCAGATAAGAAATTTGGCAGCAGAATTGTAGAGGAATTGTAGGATCAAATGGCAGGTCTATTTTTAGTTCTCTAGTTTGTGAATCTTTCTAAATGTAGAATATAAATGTCTTAACACAATAGCTAAGAAAATGCCATGAAAGTTATGTTAACCAGTTTGATGAAAATATTTCAAATTATATATAAAACCAGCACACTGTACCCCATGACTACATTAATGTACACAGCTATGATTTAATTTTTTTAAAAATAAATTTAGCAGCAGCTGGTTTAAAGGTAAACTAGCTGACTTTCCTTTGTTCTGCCTCACTCAGTGTTGGGTGGTACTTTCTCATGGGGAGACCCAGACGGCTTGTCTCTGGGTGCAAGATCGCTCCTGGAATTGTATGAAAGCAAGAAACAACTACTACTCGGGGTGGCAGTAGCAAAATGTCTTTATTGTGACCACCTGTTATAGTAAACTAATCATGTACATCACATTGATCAATAATCTTAACATTCTCTATTTTTATCTTAAACTATAGAAAAGACAGAAAGTCCAGGAAAGTAAGATAACCATCTTAAGACTAGCCTCAAGCTATTCCTTTAAAGACCTAAAACAACCCTGCATTATCTGACTTCCATTGTCAAAGTTAAAGGTCAGGACAAACAGGGGAGTAAAACTTTTTTTTCTTCCAAGTACTCAATTACATTTCTGGGAAACAGGCTCAGTGACTCTATTTTCTTGTGGTTTTGGAAGCCACTCGCTTTTATGATGGAGTTTTTCACTCTATCAACCTTTGAGCCATGTCTCCTGCACAGATGGGCCACATCATCTGGCAGGCTGACTGACTGCATGGTCAAAGTCCCATGCAGGGGATTGTTACCACCTTGCCTGCAAGCTCTGCCATGCTCTCCCAGGCAGCAAGGCCTTCTACAAAACACACAATATTTAGGAGTCTTTTTGCTCAGTTTCCGGAATTAAAAGAGCACATTTCATTTAGTTAGTTTTATGTGGGCATTCCTCCCACAACTCAGCTTGATTTTTTATTTTCCCCTTTTTCAGGGGGTGTTTTCTCCTGCCAAGAATGGGGTCTTTGGTCCCCATTCTGCCTGCAGGATCCTCCCACCTCAGCCTCCCAAAGTGCTGCGATTACAAGCATGAGCCATCCTGCCTGGTTCATATATTCCTTTTTTAATCAACAGATAATAATTGTATGAACTTATGGGGTTGAGAGGGACCTTTCATTATGAGTGTACATTTATGGGTTGGAGTCTGGGCAGACCTGCACAGGGTGGTGTTGTTTAAAGATACACACACAGGCTAAGATGAATGAGATGCTCCCTCCCCCTAGTGGTTTGCAGGATAATTTTAGTGATAACCTGGGTGTGTGTGTGAGAGTGTTGATGCCATAAAATCTGAGGACAGAAGAGATCTAAGCCTACAGCAAACTCGAGGGCTTCCCTGTCCTGTGTGAGTTCGTGCATGCATGTAGGGCTGTGTGTGTGCGCACGTTGAATATAAGTGTGTGGGTGTTTGTGCACATGTGAGTATGTCTGTGTCTTTGTGTGTGTCCATGTTGTGTGCACATGTGTGTAGTTGTGGGCTGGTGGGGTCAGGTATCAGCTCTCTCCCAGGCATGCCTCCCCACAGCCTTGCTCTTATATGTCCCCGACATACACACTCCATCAAAAACACCAACACCAGCTCTAAGTCCTAAGATGAACAAGCTCAGGGACTCTGACTTGCAGCCTGGTGGTGATGGATGTGCTTATGAACTTTGCTAACATTGCACAGTGTACTTTATGTATAGATCAAATGAACATACTGCGTGCCTTGAATATATTCAATAATTCTTAATTGTTGGCTCAGCGCCTGTGGCTCGGTCTGCTAAGGCGCCAGCCACGTACACCTAAGGTGGCAGGTTCGAATCCCCAGCCCGGGCCCGCCAAACAACAATGATGGCTACAACCAAAGAATGGCCGGGCGTTGTGGTGGACGCCTGTGGTCCCAGCTGCTTGGGAGGCGGAGGCAGGAGACTCACTTGAGCCCAGGAGTTGGAGGTTGCTGTGAGCTGTGATGCCATGGCACTCTACCCAGGGGGATAGCTTGAGGCTCCGTCTCAAAAAAAAAAATAATAATAATTCTTAATTGTTTTTGAACAAAATGAAAGGGAAAACCCTGACATTTCCTTTAGTAGCTCTTGTTTTCCCTACCCAGCTTTGAATAAGTGCGAAGGCAGAGAGAGGGTCTGAGTGAACTGT
>CAUYQV010013743.1:0-25025 GCA_963574575.1 Galagoides demidoff
GTCAATGATAAGATTTCATAAGGGCAGCAGCATGAAAGACTATTTGGAGACAGGGTAGGGAGCTGAAAAATATCACTAAGAGTTTGTTGAATTGATGGGAAAGCTTCTTTACCAGATAGGGAAGTATGACTGAGCATAACTTGTTCAGCTCAGTGAGTCCAGGGCAAGCAACAACTTGGGAAATGCTTGGTGGGTGAATGAATGAATGAATGAATGAATGAATGAGGGAGTGACCCTGGGACCCTGGAAGCTACAAAGGAAGCTGCTCATGCTAACTATTGGAAGAAGTGATGGACTGGCTCTTGGGACAGAGTGTTTGAGTCCCAGGAGTATGTGTGGGGTGTACAATGTGTGTGTGTGTGTGTATAGGTGGGAGTTGGAAGGCAGGAAGAGGAGACAGGAGCCTTTGAGAGATTGATGAGGGAAATGTGAGGAGGGAGCCAAGGAGAAAGAGGAGAGAAGAGAGGGCCGGCTGCGGAGTTCAGCCCTCACGGGCATCAGCCAGACAGATGGGACTTGGCTGTTCTCTCAGCTCTTACACTCTCAGGTGACGTGGTGTAGGTCTCTGCTGGAGATCACCTGCAGGCCTGCAGTGTTCAGCCACCCTTCCTGCCTGCTCCTGGCCACTCCGGCTGCTCCTGAGGCTGCAGCTCATCCTGGCCACTGTAGCCTCAGGGTGGTGTCTTCCTTCCCTTTGCCTGAAAGATTCCATGTTCCCCCCACACAACTCAAGTCTTGCTGGCTGCTTTATCCTCTTATCTCATTTCTTGTCCCTGGCATCCCAGCAAATAGGTTCTGAGATGATTCTCATTTTGCAAATGAGAACCCTGAGACTTGGAGAGGGAAAGTACATTTTCCATAGTCACATCTGTAGCAAAGGGATCTGCTGGACTGAGTTCACATTCTAAGTTCACTATTAACTTCTTCACCTTTCACACACATGTGGCTGAATTACGATTCCTGCTGTCCCACAATTGGTATCAGGGAGCCATTTGAAATGAGGGAAATGGAACCACTTTGTAAATTGAAGAAGACAAGAATTGGAGTGTGAAAAGGTACAACCTGGGTTCAAATCCCAGCTCCATTGCTCATTTCATGAGTGACCACCAATAGGTCAACTTTTCTGAACTTGTTTCTTCACATACAGAGTGGGAGTACTAACACTGACCAGTGAGGATTTAATTGTATTCAGATAGTGGGTTCTTGGCACACTCCTGACACAGGAAACTCTGCCCAACAGGACCTCTTAAATCTGGAATCCAAGAGCTTACTAATCACAGGAATTTTTTGTAACCAAAGGGCAGGAAGACATAGTCAATGCCAGATTGATACCAGGGAATGTGATTTACATAAAAATAAGAAGATTCTGAATAAACAAAACTGGCCAAGCCAGGTGTAAAAAATAAGACCCTGAGGCGCCAGTATTTTTAGCAGCCATTTTGCCTGTCTTTCTTATTTCATTTCCCTAACTCTCTGTGGGACGGGTTTTTAAATAATTTGACTGCTGATCTTCAAGCAAATCCTCATTCAAGGAGATCAACAAATGCCTTCCATTCATTTTTCTTTCATTCAACTAGTTGTCCATTTAGCAGATGTTTACCCTGCACCTGCTTTGGGCCAAGCACTGTGGTAAGTGCTAGGGACATGGTGGCCATCCAGACCCATTCCTGGCACCAGCAGCCTCCAGATTAGTCCAGAAAACAGACAAACCCAGCCCCAGGGAAGGGGGGTTAGTGACAGGGCAGAACCAGGTAGGAGTGAAGCAAGAGAATGTTTTGGGGAAGCACAGGCAAAGTGGTATGGAGGTGGTGAAGCATCCCAGAGAGAGAAGAGCCCTAATCATGAAGCTTCGTAGCAGGGTGAACACCTGCTTGAGCTAGAAAAAAATGGACAAAGACAAGGAGTTGGGAACCCAGTAAATTTTTGTGTGCTTGTTTGTTTAGCATTGTTTTTAGTCCTAGGGTCTAAAGGGGAGCTGGATTCTGAGCCCAGCTCCATATTTAACTTGTAGTTTGATCTTGGCAAGTCACTGCCTCTCTCTAAACCTCATTTTCATCAGCTCTAAGGGTCAGAGAGAAAAGGGAATGAATCTGAGATTATAAACCTTGAGTTCAAGGTCCTGGCTCACCACACTTTTGAGTACATCAAGCAGATCTGTTCATATCTGATGCCAGGACTACAATGCTTATTAGATCGAGGATCTTTCAAACAACTTTGGATAAACTGAGTAAATAAGTAGTGTGAACACAAGTAAGGCTGTGGCTAAGGTTAGAGTCTCTGGCAAGAAGTCAGAGAGTCTACAAATTAATAAATTCAAAATGAATTCAAGATGCATTTGAAGGAGATTGGTATATGAGGATAACCTAACAAAACCACACACTGCCAGCATTGATCACACACACATTCCAGAAAATACTGCATTGCCTACATCCTTTAAGATCATAAGGATATGAGTATCTTAGTCCATTTTCTGCTGTTGTAGACTGAGTAATGTATAAAGAAAAGAAATTTATTTATCATGGTTCTATAGGCTGAGAAGTCCAAGAGCATGGCACCAGCACCTGACAGGGGTCTTCCCACAGCAGATGGATGGAAAGCAAAAGTAAGCACGCAAGACAGATAAAATCAGAAAAAAAATCATCCTTTTATCAGGATGCCACTCCTGAAATAACTCACCCACTCTGGTAATAATGGCATTAATCCATGTTTGAGGGTGGAACCCTCATGACTTAATCACTGCTTAAAGATCTTGCCTCTCAGCAGTTACAATGGCAATTAAATTTCAACATAAATTTTGGTGGGGACATTCAAATGATAGCAACAAGCAAGCATGAAAAATGAAGCAGTTATCAAAACTGGTCTCTTTCAGAGAGATCAGCTATAGGCTGCTACCTAATTCCTGTTTAAAACCTACCTGAAATTTGGCAATATCTACTACAGACTTAAAATATTTATGCCCTGTGACACCAATTGTACTTCTGGGAATCTATTCTAAAAAAATTAGTGAGAGTTACAAAAACTCCTACACAAATATATTCATCACCACATTATTTATAATAACAAAAATTAGAAATAAATGTCTATTTTAATCTGGGTTTCCTTGGAAGACACTGAGGCAAGGCTAAGAAGTCATATGTGTAGTTCATTTTAGAAACGATCCTAGAAAGCACCTGTAGGGGCGTAGGAAATAGGTCAGGGAAGGAAAGAAAGTCTGCAAGGGGCGAGTTATCAATCCCTGACGGACTGTCAGCGACAGCATAGACCATACCTCAGAATTATCCCATCCAATAACTGAGAAAGCTGGATTATTTTATTTACTCACCAACTCTATATCTATCATGGTTTTATATGGCTACTGGGGTTGTTAACTTCATGGAACTCTTATTTTATGCAAGCTAAGCATACTCTCACAGACAGAAAAAAGTCCTCAGGAAAGTCACGGGTGTCCCCAGCCTCCAGTGTGCAGAAATAAGTGCCCATACGATACAGACAGGGCACTGACAATGTTCAGCAATAGGGAAATGATGGATTATTACAGGCCATCAAAAATTGCTTTTAGTCTGGGTGTGGTGGCTCATGCCTGTAATCCTAGCACTCTGGGAGGTCAAGGTCAGCAGTGGGTTACTTGAGCTCAGGAGTTCAAGACCAGCTTGAGCAAGAGCAAGACCCACATCTCTGCTAAAAATTGAAAAACTAGCCAGTGTGGTGGCAAGTGTCTGTTGTCCCAGCTGTTTGGGAGGCTGAGGCAAGAGGATCACTCGAACATAGGAATTTGACGTTGCTGTGAGTTACGACGCCACAGCACTCTACCCAAGGTGACAAAGTGAGACTCTATCTCAAAAAAAAGAGAGAGAGAGAGAGAAAGAGAAAAGAAAAATTGCTTTTAATGCTACAGAAAATTTACTCTAGTGAAAAGAAAAATGACAGATGTAGAGGAAAAACAAGCATAGAGCCAATATTCACTTAATTTTTATCGTTCAAGAGATTTAAAATAAATGGAGCAATTGATAAAAGAAAGTACAAAAGAGAACTTTCTAGGGTTGGGGGGAATGGACTATGTGGGCATCAAAACATTTAATCATTTCCTAAGCAAAGGTAATAAAAGAAGTTCCATCTAACCACATTCTGAAAAACATTTATATCCAAGAGTAATAAAAAGGAAAAAATTCACACAGAAAAAAACTCAGTTACCACAAAGGAAAAAAACTCAGTTTAACTTCAAATTTGTCTTCTGCAGATATAGTGTGAAAGATCAGAAATAACCTGTGCAGAGTTTTGAGAGTAAGAAATGTTATATACTAGTAACTTTATATAAGGACAAGTTGGCTTTTATATAGAAAGGAATCAGAAGAACTTGAGAGAGTAGTTCTGCTTATTAAAAGAAAGGAAGAGAATATGAAGGTTACGGAATCCCCAAAGATAAAATTTCTATTAAAAATGACTATCTCACCATCAGAAATGTAGCACACAAGAAAACAAGATGGCCAATCACAACTGCAAAGACCTAAGCTATTAGTATTAACAGAATGATTTTTAAAACTTTACTTAATATATTTTATCAAGAGATAAAAGAGTCTCAAAAATATAAACAGAAGACTATAAAGACAACTAAGCATTTATAGATTACTTCATTCAACAACAGCAGAATACATATTCTTCTCAAACTCAAATGGAACATTTACCAGGATGGACCACATTCTGGGCCATAAAATACATCTTACCAAATTTTAAAAAAAGAAAAATCATATCATTATTGCTCTCAGACTTTAATAGAATTAAATTACAAACTGATAACAGGAAGTCTCAGCTAATGAAATAAGAAAAGGAAATAAAATGTATACAGATTGGAAAGGAAGAAATAAAATTGTCTTTGTTCACAGATGATGATTGTTGATGAATAAAATCCCAAAGAACTGACCCAAAAGAAACCTCCTGGAACTAGTAATTAGACCAAGGTTGTAGGATACAAGAGGGATACACAAAAGTCAATTGCTATTATATACCAGCAATGAACAAGTGGGATTTTAAATTTAAAATAAAATACCATTTACATTAGACCAAAAAGAGATAATTAGATATAAATTTGAAAATGTACCTTATCTATATAAAGAAAACTACAAAACCTTCACAAAAGAAATGAAAGAACTAAAAACAAATGGAGAGCTACAATCATGTTCATGGTTAGGAAGACTGAATGTTGTTAAGAAATAAGTACTTCTGTGAGACACAATTATAAGAGGGACTTTACCCAACAAATGCAATCAATGTAACCTGGTTCTTTGTACCCTCAATGAATCCCCAACAATAAAAAATAAGAAAGAAAGAACTCCCTATTCAATAAATGGTGCTGGGAGAACTGGATATCTACATGTAAAAGACTGAAACTGGACCCACACCTTTCTCCATTCACAAAAATTGATTCAAGATGGATAAAGGACTTAAATTTAAGGCATGAAACAATAAAACCCCCAAAGAAAGCATAGGAAAAACACTGTAAGATATCAGCTGGGGAAAGACTTCATGAAGAAGACTGCTGTGGGCAATTGCAACAACAACAAAAATAAACAAATGGGACTTAATTAAACTGAAAAGCTTCTGTACAGCTAAGAAGACAACAACCAAAGCAAATAGACAACCTACACAATGGGAAAAGATATTTGCATATTTTGAAGCAGACAAAAGCTTAATAACTAGGATCGATAGAGAACTCAAATTAATCCACATGAAAAAACCCAACAATTCCATATATCAATGGGCAAGAGACATAAACAGAACCTTCTCTAAAGAAGACAGATGAGTGGCTAACAAACATATGTAAAAATGCTCATCATCCCTAATTATTAGATAAATGCAAATCAAAACCACCCTGAGATACCATCTAACTCCAGCAAGAATGGCCTACATCACAAAATCTCAAAACTGCAGATGCTGGTGTGGATGTGGAGAGAAGGAAACACTTTTACACTGCTGGTGGGACTGCAAACCAATATAACCTTTTTGGAAGGAAGTATGGAGAACCCTCAAAGAACTCAAGCTAGACCTCCCATTTGATCTTGCAATCCCATTACTGGGCATCTACCCAGAAGGAAAAAAAAAATCCTTTTATCATAAGGACGCTTTCACCAGACTGTTTATTGCAGCTCAATTTACAATCGCCAAAATGTGGTAACAGCCTAAATGCCCACCAACCTAGGAATGGATTAACAAGCTGTGGTATATGTACACCATGGAATACTATTCAGCAATTAAAAAATGGAGACTTTACAGCCTTTGTATCAACCTGGATGGAAGTGGAACACATTATTCTTAGTAAAGCATCACAAGAATGGAGAAGCATGAATCCTATGTACTCGATTTTGATGAGGACAATTTATGACATTTAAAGACACAGTGGGCTACACAATCATATGAATGGCAAAACATAACTATAGTCCATAAAGTAGAAGGGAAGAGGAGAGAAAGGGATGGGGAAAGGGGAAATGGGAGAAGGGAGGGTATTCAGGGGGACCTTACCTAATGTGCATGATGCAATGGTACATTTCAAAAGTATGAAGAAATGAGTATAATTGTGATGAATGTGTTACTTGGGTCAATGTAAACATTTCACATTGTATATCAAAGCAGTACCCTGAACCCCATAAATGCATCAGTGTACAAAGTTATGATTTAATAAAAAATAATTACTTTTAAAAATGTAAAAAATAAATAAATAAAGACACGGTTGGGGTAGGGGAAGGAGTGAGCAGAGAGAGAAAGAAGGAGGGGGGAGGGGAAAGGAAGAGCAGAGAGAGGGAAGAAGGGAAGGGGTGGGGTCTTGGTGTGTTCCACACCTTTTGGGGGCAAGACACAATTGTAAGAGGAACTTTACCTAACAGATGCAATCAGTGTAACCTAGTTTCTTGTACCTTCAATGAATCCCCAACAATAAATTAAAAAAAAAAAAAGAAGGAAGGAAGGGAGAAGAAGAGAAAGAAAGAAGTCCTTCCTAGCTTGATGTATAGATTGAATACAATCTTTTTTTTTTTCTTAAGACAGAGTCTCTTACTTTGTCACCCTTGGTAGAGTGCTGTGGCATCACAGCTCACAGCAACCTCAAACTCTTGGGCTTAAGCAATTCTCTTGCCTCAGCTTCCCAGGCAGCTGGGACTATAGGCACCCACCACAACACCTGGTTATTTTTTTTTTGTTGCATTTGTCATTGTTGTTTACCCAGCCAGTTTTGAACCTGCCAGCCTCAGTGTATGTGGCTGGCGCTATAACAACTGTGCTACGGGTGCCAAGCCTCAGTACAATCTTAATCAAAATTCAAGCAAATTATTTTGTGGATGTTGACCAACTGATTCTAAAGCTTATATGGAGAGGCAAAAGACCCAGAATAGCCAACCCAACATTGAAGGAGAACATAGTTAGAGAACTGACACTATTCAACTTCAAGACTTACTATAAAGCTATAGTAATCAAGATGACAATGTGGTATAGGTAAAAGAATAGAAAAATAGATCAGTGAAACATAACAGTGAGCACAAACATAGACTCATACAAATATAATCATATGATCTTTGCAAAAGCAATTCAATAGAGGAAGAACAATCTTTTCCAACAGGGTACTGGAATAAATGGATATCCTTGTGCAAAAAAAAAAAAAAAAGGATCTACCTGCAGACATCACATTCTTCTCAAAAATTAACTAAAGAGGGAATTACAAAACTCTTAGAAGATAACATAGGAGAAAATCTAGATGACTATGGATTGAGAATGAGTTTCTAGATATAACATCAAAGGCATGATCCATGAAAAAAAAGAATAAGTTGATTTTATTAAAATTAAAAATCTCTGCTCTGTGAAAATCACTGTCAAGAGAATGAAAAGACAAGCCATAAACTGAGAAAAAAATATTTTCAAAAGATACATCTAGTAAGAAGTATCTTACTATACCTTTGTATCTTTTTCTGAAACATACAAAGAACTCTTAAAACTCAACAATAAAAAAAATGCAATTTTTAAAATGGGCAAAAGATCTGAAAAATACCTATAAAAGGTATACAGATGGCAAATATCATACATCATTAGGGAATTGCAAATTAAAACAATAATGAGATGTCACTACATATCTATGGAACAGCAAAAATCAAAAATACAACACCAAGTTCTGGCAAGCATATGGAACAAAAGAAACTTTCATGCATTGCTGGTGAAAATGTAAAATGGTACAAAAACTTTGGAGAACAATTTGGCATTTACACACAAACTAAACATAGCCTTACCCTGTGATCCAGTAATTGGGCCTCCTGGTATTTACTCAAATGAGTTGAAAACTTAGGTCTACACAAAAGCCTGCACACTAATATTTATAGGAGCTTTACTGGTAATTGCTGCTATGGTTTGAATGTTTCTGTCCCCTCCAAAATTCATGTTGAAACTTAATCTCAAATGCAGCACTATTATTAAGAGGTGTGGCATTCACAAGGTGATTGAGTCGTGAGGGCTTATGAATAGGATTAGGTGCTCTTGTAAGTATGCTTGACAGTGGGAGTTTGCCCCTTGTGACCTATCAGTCCCTCCCACCATGTGAGGACACAACTTGTCCCTTCCCACTGGAGGATGCACTGACAAGGAACCATCTCCTCTAGAAGCAGAGAATGTAGCCCTCATCGGACACCAAACCTGCCTGTGCCTTGATCGTGGACTTCCCAGCCTTCAGAACTATGAGAAATAAATGTCTATTCAAAAATTACCTAGTCTTAAAAAATAGCCAGGCGTTGTGGCAGGCACCTGTAGTCCCAGCTACTCAGGAGGCTGAGGCAAGAGAATTGCTTAAGCCCAAGAGTTGGAGGCTGCTGTGAGCTGTGACGCCGCAGCACTCTACCAAGGGCAACATAGTGAGACTCTGTCTCAAAAAAAAAAAAAAATTACCTAGTCTGTGGTATTTTGTCATAGCAGCACAAATGGAGTAAGAGAGTTGCCTGTGTGGACGCAGCCAAGATGTCCTTCAATAGCTGAGTGGATAAGTAAATTGGTACATGCAATAGAGTATCATTCAGTGATAAAAAGAAGTAAACCAGTAATCCAGGAAAAGACATGGAGGAAACTTAAATGCATATTACTAGATGAATGATACCAGTTTCAAGACTATTTACAGTATGATCCAACTATGAGACATTCTGGAAAAGGCAAAACTATGGAGGCATTACAAAGATCACTGGTTGCCTGGGGTTGGGGAGAGAAGGAATGAGTAGTGGAGCACGGGATTTTTCAAGTGGTAAAAATAATCTGTACTATACTATAATAATGGGTATATGTTGTTATACATTTTTCAAAACACACACATTGAAAAAAAAAGGAGTGAGCCCAAATGCAAACTGTGAATGTTAGCTGATAATGAATGATGTGTCAATGTTGGTTTATCAATTGTAACAAATGCACCACACTAGTCGGAGAAGCTGATGGTTGTATGTTTGTTATGGGGTAGAGCTGTGGTCTGTGGAAGCTCTCTCCACTTTCTGCTCAACTTTGCGATGAATCTAAATGGCTCTTAAAACAGAAAGTCTATTACTTTTTGAAAAGTGACTTAAGAAGAAATGCAAGACCCAGTAGTGCTACAGTCATCACATACATTAAGAATTTTCACAAAGGAAACAGCAAACCCCAAAGAATTTCACAGCAAAATCTATCAAACACACAAAGAAACATGTCCTGATAGAAAATGAGACTTGCTGGTGGTCTAAATGTTTTTGTCTCCCCTCAAAATTCTATATTGAAAATTCACAGTAAGTTAGGATAAATTATTAGATTTTTAAATGAGTTTAATTAGTTGCTAAATACAAATTATGTTTTTAAAACTGCATTAATATTCATCAGTAACAAACAAACATAAAACTCAATTTCAGAAGAGCTACCATATTTTATGTAATGTAAAAAGACAAAATATTCAGAATAATTTTAATAAGATGTGTAAGACCTTTACAGAGAAAATAGATACTTTCATTGATATACATTAAGGAAAACCTAACAAATTAATAAAGCATGTTCATGAATTGAAAGGTTCAATATTATACAAACTATTAGCCCCACTCAACAATTTATGGGAAAGAAGATAGAGAAACATGTTAAACTACATCATAAAAATACAATCCAAAGGCTTGGCACCTGTAGCTCAAGTAGCTAAGGCGCTGGCCACATACATCAGAGCTGGTGGGTTTGAATCCAGCCTGGGCCTGCCAAACAACAATGACAACTGCAACCAAAAAATGGCTGGGCGTTGTGGCGGACACCTGTAGTCCCAGCTACTTGGGAGTCTGAGGCAAGAGAATCGCTTAAGCCCAGGAGTTGGAAGTTGCTGTGAGCTGTGATGCTACAGCCCTCTATCCAGGACCACAGCTTGAGACTGTCTCAAAAAAATACAATCCAGAATATAGAAAAGTCTACAAAACAAATAATCCAGTTTCTTCAACAATAAATTCAAAGAAAAAATAAAAGATGTAGCAGAAATTTATGTACTAAATGAGAAATAAGACAACTCGAAACCAATCTCCCCAAAATTGGAAGAATAAAAACAAAACCATTATAAATTTAAACCTTGACTTTTAACAAGTCATCAAGTTGCCTTTGATGATATGAAGAAATTATTGTTATTGTTTTAGTACTACGGTATTGGGTTTTTTCATCTTTTAGAGATATATGCTGACATATTTATGGATGAACTTGCATAATGTCTGGGATTTATTTCAAAATCATACAAAACTAGGGAAAGATGGGGGTCTGGATGAGACAGAACTCGACAGGATTGATGGTTGTTCAGTAATGGGTACCAGTGGGGACATCATCCTATTCATTCTGTATATGTTTGAAGTTTCAAAACTTTAATTAAATATATGTCAAATATACATAAGTTTTCCCTAATTCACTGTTTGTTTGTTTGTTTGTTTTGAGACAGAGTCTCAAGCTGTCACCCTGGGTAGAGTGCTGTGTTGTCACAGCTCACAGCAACCTCAAACTCTTGGGCTCGTGTGATTCTCTTGCTTCAGCCTCCCAAGTAGCTGGGAGCACAGGCACCCACCACAATGCCTGGCTATTTTTTTTTGTTGCAGTTGTCATTGTTGTTTTAGCTGGCCCAGTACAGGTTTGAACCCACCAGCCCTGGTGTACATGGCCGGCGGCTTACACACTAAGCTACGGGCACTGCCTGATTTTTCGAAGTTTTTATTGTATGTATTTTGAGAGTATAGGTGATAATTTGCTGCATTCATATGATCAAATAAGGGCAATTGGCGGACTCTTTGTTCATTCTGAAAAGTGTTCCTATAACCATCTGTTCCATCCAGCATTTGGTGTTGGATGTAAATAAACATCCGTCTTGCACATTAAATGAACAGATAACTTAAATGGTGACATTTAATCAGTCATTATGGTGACTGGTATATAAAACCATTCATTGAAAGTCTTTTACAATTAATCATTTACATTTAAATTAAATTCTCTTTCCTTCTTTTAAAAAATTTTATTATTCAATTTTCAACAAATCATCAGTATGAGGATATTTTTGTCATCACTGTTAAAATTTAGGGAGACCTGACATCTCTACAATGCTGTTTCTTCTAATGAACAGACTTCTGTCTTTCCATTCATTTGACTTTTCTTTATTATCTTTGAAGAAGTTTTAAGTTTTGCTGTTAAACATTTCATTATATTTTCTTTCGGGAACTTTACGTCATTTGCATAAATCAGAAAATGATGTTTTTCAGCACACTTTCTATTTTAAAATAACTTTACAGAAAAGGTCCAAAGATACTCCAAAGAGTTCCCTGTATCCCTTACTCAATTTCATTTTCCGGTAATGTTATTATCTTACAGGAATGAGGCACATCTGTCCAGAATAAGAAACCAACATGGGAACATTACTATCAAGTAAACTCCAAACTGTATTTGGATTGCAGCAGGTTTTGTTTTTTCCTGTTGATGTTCTTTTCTAGTTCCCGGATCTCATCCAAGATGCTACATTATATTTACTTGTCCTGCCCACCCCCCACCCCCTCAAGTCTCCCTCCTCTGGTGTGTGACAGTTTCCTTGTGTCTTTCCTTGTCTCTCATGACCTTGATAGTTTTAAGAAGTGTTCATCAAGTACTTCCTAGAATGTTTCAGGTTAGTGCTTGTCTGTTGTTTTTCTCATGATTACACTGAAGCTTTGGGCTGTGAAAAGAATATCGCAGAGAAAAAGGGCCCTTGTTATCACATATCAAGGGGTCTATGGTATCCAGAGAGTATTACTGGCAGGGTGTTTACCTTGATTACCTGTCCAAGGAAGTGCTTTCTAAGTTTCTTCAATATAAAGTTAAAAGCTAATATGTTCCCCTTTCCACACTGTGTTCTTCAAAACTGAGTCTGGGAATTGTTTTATAAGGAATATTTGTGTCTTCTCTCTTGTGTATTTATTTTTTAAATAATTTATTTATATCAATATAGACTCATATATATATTTAACTTTTCAACTTTTTATCATGACATTTTACAGAGAGAAAGTTTGTAACTGTGATGAAGTCCAATAGAGCAAGTACTTTCTCTTATAAATTGTGCTTTTGGTATCATGTTTAAGAACTCTTTGCTAGTTTAAGGCCTGTGTCTTGCTGTATAAATGTTAGAATGAGCTTCTCTATACCAATACGAAGTCAGTAGACAATCTAATACATGCTCACATAAGAGAAAAACTCAAATCAATTCAAGGTGGGGGGCCGGAGAATGAGGGAGTGGGGAGGAGGGAGGAGGGAGGAGGATGGGTGTGCTCCCACCTAGTGGGCACAAAGTTAGGGTGTGTATGGCACACCTCTTAGGGACAGGACACAATTATACGAGGGACTCTACACAACAACAGCAAGCATTATGAACTAATTCTTTGTACTCGCAAATCAACCTGAAACAAACAAACAACAACAACAAAAACTGTGAGCAAGAAAAAAAAAATACACTTCTTTATAAACACAAAAAAATTCTGGAATTTTGATATGAATTGCATTAAACTGATTGATCAAGTAAGAGAAATCTGACATTCTTATTAAGTTGAATCTTCTCATTCAAGATACCATAATCATAATCTCTCCATTTATTTAACTAATCTTGCTTTTTAATCATCAGGGTTTTTTTTTTTTTTTGGCTAGGGCTGGGTTTCAACCCGTCACCTCCAGCATATGGGGCTGGCACCCTACTCCTTTGAGCCACAGGTGCCGCCCAGTATTTATAATTTTCAACATACAGGTTGAGTACATATATTGTTAGATTTATAGCTAATTATTTCTCAGCCTCCAGAACTGCAAGAAACAACATTCTTTCCTTTATATGCTACCCAGTCCTGCGGCCAAGTGGCTGCTTGCTACAGAGATTAGTGGGGACAGAAGGGAGTCAGGTTCTGTTTATCAGGACAATGAAAGAATGACCCCAAAGGCATTTCAGAGATCTTCCAGGCAGCCTGAGCTCTTAAACTCAGCATTTATGACCCTGTACTTCATTAAGTGTCTGCTCCCTGCTGTGTGGGGCAGTCCTCCTCGGCCACCCTACCCATAAGTGAAGCAGGCCAGATGTGGCTTCAGCTATAGTTCCAGGGGGTACAAGTGGTGATCCTTGATGCTGACTCTGCAACTTTACAGAGTATGTGAGCTGTGGGGTCATGGTAGCCTCCACCTGGATTTACAGCAATAGTTTTCAACCAAAAGCAATTTGCTCCCCAGAGGCCTTTTGGCAATGTCTGGAAACATTTCTTGTCCCACCTTTGAGGCAGGAGTTAGGGGGGTGCTCCCGGCATCCAGTAGGAAGGGATCAGGATACTACCAAACTCTTAAAATGCACAGGACACCCCGCACCCACCCACCCAAATGAAGGATTATCTGGCTCAGAAGGTCAACCAAATCAAGGCTGAGAAAAAATAGTTTTAGGATTATAAACTGGGCAGACATACAAACGGGCCCTTTAGAAGTCTCAGATCCATGGCTGAGTTTATCTTTTGGAAAATATCAGATACTGTAGCTGATAAAGAGGTCCATCTTGTCACTTTACCTCTCCAAGAGATCAGTCAGTACATTTCAGTGTCCCCATTGTCACCTGGTAGAAGATAAGCTTGTTTATGTCATTTCCCGGATGAGTGAGACTGAGAAATTTGCACATCATCTCAGTAACTTCCAGAGGACCTCAGTAACTGGGACACTAGCCTTCTTGTCTGAGAAAAACTGGCAAACATTTCAGGAAATCCCCCTGTCCCCCACCACTTTGTTGGCTAAATTGAAAGGCCACAAATGAATTTAAGTACTCAATACTATTATGAAACCAATATATAAACACACACTCATGTGAATGATAAAACACAAATATAGCCTAGCAAGAGGGAGGGGAAAGGGGGGAGTGGAGAGGGGAAAGAGGGAAGGTGATTGGCAGGAGGAGGAAGGGCGTTCGGTGGGATCTCACCTGATGTGCACAATGCAAGGGTATATTCAAAATAACTAAGAGTAAATTTTAAATGTCTTACCACAAAAAACAAGTAAGTGAGGGGGTGGCGATGGATGTTCATCAGTTTGATTTGAGCATTCCACGTTGTATATCAAATCATCACATCGTACCCCATAATTGGACATAGTTATGGTTTTAATCAAAAATTAAATTTAAAAAATAAAAGCTGCAATCCTTCTTGCAATAAAATAGACATTGCTTTTTAGTTATTCTCTCTCTGCATTATCACATATATGTAGAGAAAAAGAGCAGTGGGGGAAATCAGTATTTACAGTTCCAAACGGCTCTCATATCTTCAGTCTATATTCCAAAGTGTTTCTGCATAGCAAGAAAATGTACTAGAGGAAAAAGGTGAAGGAAGAAAACCCCAAAGCTGCCGTATGTTCCTGAAACCTTAGAACACACAATTTGTACCTTTTGTGATTTCAGTCCATCCAGGTATTATTATCCACGTGGAAGACTAGACCAGAAGAGGCCTCTAACCTTTCAGGCCAATGTTAACCTCACCACATCCAGGCCCTCTGAATTGTGAGCCTTTATAAAGACTATTTCCAGCAATTCATCCAATTTGATTTGTTTTTCCAAAATTAAGATTTGGGTTATTATTTTAAACCCTGTAAGTCAATCTCTATAAATTAGCATGAAAAAAAGACTAGAAACCAGGACTATTTGACACTAAGTATCTGGGGGCACTAACTATGTCCTTCAGTGAACTGGGCCAGATATCTCAATGGATGAGACTTTGCAAATAAGTGGTCGCTTGGCTGGGCTGACTCTTTTTGCCTGTTTGTTTCTCTGACACCATCTAGACTTTTGGTTTTCTAAGTGTATATGATCTTGCACGTTAACTCACTTGATAATTATGATTGCACTACAGTTTTTATTTGATTGGTCTGGGGACCAAAAAAAACTATGATTGTTCCATTGTTAGCCACTATGGTTAAAATAACAGTATGGGGGTAAAAATTCATCTGTAAATACAAGATAAGAATTTTTACTGCTATAAAGGAATGGCAATTGGAGAAACACAGTGATCCAAACTGTGAGACGTGGAATCACATCTTCTCTGCTTTTATAAATGAAAGAAACACCAAAAATATGGTAGAAGAAAATGACATAATGTGAATTTAGTAAACAAATAATTTCCTATTTCCATTGCATTGCCACTTCTCTATCTTTGTTCTGTTATTAAAAACGATACTGCGTCCTTTGTTTTCCTCTCAAAGAATTTTAGAATCAACAGCACCGTGAGTGACGTGAGGCACAGGGAACACCGTAGCTGACAACTTATGAAAATTATTTCAGAATGATGGGTTTCCTTCCATGCAGTCCTCAAACCAGGGTGCCAAACAAGATCCTTTCAAGGTTCCAAACAAAATCAGGTTTGCCACTGGAAGGTAATTAATTTTTTTTCGTTATTGAAACATGAAGTAATATAAAAATGAAACTTCAGGTTAGAGATGTAATCCCAGGTAGGGAATACTCACCATTATTATTCTGACTTTATTTGTATGAGATTCTTTAATATGAATTATATTTTGGTTATGATTTTAAATTGACTGAAAAATAACTAGAATACATTTTTTAGGCCACTCATTAATAAGCTTTTGCATCAGAGGCAAACAATCTAATAATGACTTTCTAGCACACACTCCATTCAAAGATGTTCACTTGATCTGTTACCCTGTTTGTGACCTGTATGATCTCCCTCAAAGATGTTTCTTTGGTCTCAAGGCAGAGTCACAGGAATGCCAGATGAATGTGTGGGAAAGGTTTGTCTTCAGCACGTTGTCAGTACTGGAAAGGCCATCAAAATCACACGCTATTACGTGTCTCAGATTCAGCCGTCATGTCTGCATAAGCGAAGTAGCAAGTTCAATCTGGTGTTGAAACAACTCTCAAGGATCATAGAGCCCTCTTCTCAGCAACGTGCTAACGAGAAGAGAACAGATCAGGACTCACATATGACCACTTGATAAGAGACTTAAAGGGACACAAGTGATTGTTTCAAAGACTTTACACTTGATCTTAGCCAAAAGGCCAAGAAGCGATCTTGTTTCAAAGGCTTAGACAGAAGATTCCACCCAACTTATTGCGGTGTGGCAGGATAATTAGTAAAGATGCTTGTAAACAGACGCATGAAGAAAACAATGATTTATTAATCACTTGCGCTCTCTCTCTCTATATATATATATTTATTAATCACTCTCTCTATATAGAGAGAGCTCTTACAGGGAAATAATGTAATAATTATTAAATTAATAATAAATCAATTTATAAAATAAATTAATAATTATAATAAATTAATGATATATTAATCTCTCTATATATATATACTGAGAGAGAGATCTTATAGGGAAATATGTATGAAAACAGGAAAGAGCATAGACACACCCAATTTTTAACAATGTTAAAAATGTATCAAGACTTTTTTATTTACTATAATTAATTTTTATTTTATTTTTCATAATGGGTATTTAATAAGCATCTACCATGTTCTAGGTACTTTTGGATAATTTATACTCTTAAGTTTTCACATCCTTTGCCAGGTAGGTATGCACTTGGCTCCCTCCCATCCATCACATAAATGAAGAAGCTAAGGATAAGACAGGTTAGCATGAGGCAAACTTGCACGACCTTCCCTCCTCCCACTGTTTCACAGCTTCTTTCAAACAAATGAAAGTCTACCTTTCTAAGTACTTTGTGTTCTTCATAGAGGATACAATTTTCTGCATAATTACTGAGCTTGTTTGTACATGAAGAAAACTTCTGGTGAATTCCATGAATAAATATAAAGCTAACTCACACAACCAACAATGCCAAGTGGAAAACAGCTAACTGTGGTGAGCCCTGCTGGACATTAACTTCCTAATGTCACTTTAATTCTGGTTTCTGTTTCAGAAATGAGAAAGTAGATGTTTGGAGAGATTCAGAAAAATGTCAAACTTGAAGCTGTTTGTATTCAGGTCTCCTCGATGCCAAAGACCTTTCTTTCTACAACACAATCCTGCATGGTTAAACTATAAGAAGGAAGCCTTAAATCCTGGATCCATTGTTCTGGCAGATCCACAAACCTTCATTCACAGATCATCCAATTATTTGCTATTTCCTTGAACATTAGAAGCTCCTCCTTTGCCCAATCCAAGGCATGGAGGTCTACTTGACTAAATACTGAAATCCTACAAGAAGTTTTGCCATTGGTGGATATTTTGACAATTTCAACACCCAAATTTTACCTAATTGTTAACAGGATTACAGTACATGACTATAAAATATTTTTAAAAGGAAATTTCTTTTGGTTTAATCATTACATTTTTCGTAGATTTTTTTTTTCTTTCAGAAATCTAGTAATCGATGGTAGTCTTTCTCTCAGAGGTCCTCATGACACATTCAATGCTTGCTCTTTACAAAGAAATACTCATCAAGGGCAGGAAGACTAAGTAGCCTCCATGAAAAGGTTCTGGAGACAATGTCATTGCTCTTAAAAGTTCATATTTTGGGGTGGCACCTGTGGCTCAAAAGGGTAGGGCACTGGTTCCATATACCAGAAATGGCGGGTTCAAACCCAGTCCTGGACCAAAAAAAGGCAAAAAAAAAAAGTTCATATTTTTAAGGCCATGCCCTTTGAAACAAAATTTTGGGATAAAGTTTTCATGTGGTTATCTTTCTAAAGTGTAAGAAAAGACTACTCTTGAAAACAGAGTCTAGCCCACCAACACAGAGGGTTATGGCTTGAAATTCTAATAAAGGCAATTTTC
The DNA here is from genome assembly GCA_963574575.1 of Galagoides demidoff. NCBI lineage: Eukaryota > Metazoa > Chordata > Mammalia > Primates > Galagidae > Galagoides > Galagoides demidoff. The sequence goes on from CAUYQV010013743.1 coordinate 18,247, forward strand.
CTCATGTTGAATAAGCTCATCTTAATTTCATAAATGTTCTTGAGCTGAGTCTAAATAAAAATAAATGACTTCTAGAAAAAAAAAATTCACCCGGTGTTAATAGTTTTCCTGAAACATTTTTAATTTTTTCCATCTGGTCACTTCCAAGAAAAACTATTTCGAATTTCCAAGTAATGAAGAATAAATCTAGGTACGTTCTACTCACAGAGTTTCAGAAAAGCTACCAGAGGGAATAAAAAGTGCTCTTAAATTTCCAGCACATAAGTTTTTCTCCACCAGCTCTAGCACATTTCATGACCTTATAACTAAGGTCACGGAAGTCAACCATCCATGAAACAGATGATCACTGTGGCTACCCAGTGATCCTTGCTTTTTATCACACGCTTGGCCAACACCAGGCTAGGTGGCAATAAGAGACTAGGATTTTTGTGTGGCTAATTTACAGTGATATCTAAACTCTGTTACCTTGGCTAGCACAGATGTATATGTAGTATATTATTTCCCATCTCATTTATATTATTCAGAGAATTAAAGGCATTTGTTTTACAAGAAGGAAACAAATGTCCTTTGATAATTATATGCTCAAATGTTGGGAGTAAATAAGAAATGGAAGATGCCTATGCCAAGCAATGATAAAATGTCCTATTTCCAAAACTATCTTTTTACATATAAATACATCTGATGTCATCAGCATCAAAATTAATGAGGTATCAGGGGGCAATGAAGCAAGAGGACTCTCTCCTTCATAACCAAGGAATCACCTTAGAGAGGAATTCTGAACAGCTTGTGGTTTGGCTATAATTGCCTAGAATGAAGGCTATCCACAGGGTCTCATAGACACAATGGTAGGTAATGCTCAGCCAAGTTATTGCACGTTTTACAAAGCTCACCTCTTTCTCTGTTTGCTAATAACTTTGTGAAGTTCACATCCATCTGGGTAAGGTTTATAGGCTTGTACTTTGACCTCTCAGGAAATTTAGGCCATAGGAAACATAGCTTAAAAATTATAACGTTACTTGTGCATATTTCTAAGGTAAAATAAAATGTTAACCTCCCCTTTTCAATACATACTACACCTCCATTCCCTGCTACTTCTTTCCCATGTCTCAATGGGGAGAAATCTGTCACAGTCACCAGGAAAAATTCACAGAGCAAGGAGAAATAAAATGGTTATCAAAATCTCCATCAAGGACAATTCTCATTTCTTTTCAAAGATATTAGTTTACACATAAAGTCATCACAGGATTATCACTGACCCCAACACATCTTTTCTTGAGGCATGAAGGTACCAGATGAATCCATCCTACGGCAGCTACTGAAATGATATTATCTTACTGTAAATTCATTAAAAAAAAGTGTCCAGGGAACTGACACATGCACACTTCATGTCCAAACCTAAAGATTCAACTTAGATCATAGGATCTGATGTGACAAAATTCCACGTGGGATCCATAGGATACAGCTCTGCTTTTGTCACCATCTCTACCCCCTTAATCATATACCTCTATTGATTATTTTTCCATGGTAGACTCTGCCACGAGTCAGCTAAATTGTGTTAGGAATAAATGTCACGGAGACAATAGTTGAAGCGGATTCTTAATTAGGCACTGACTCAGTTGTGACTATTTTGGGTAATTTTTTTTCCAAATCAGCTTTTATTTAAACATTAGACATTATTTTTAGAGCAATTTTAGATTCTCAGCAAAACTGAGCAGAAATTACAGAGCTGGCTTGCCTCCCACCACATCCCTACACGTGCACAGCTTCCCACACTGACAACACCCCGACCCACAGTGACACCTTTATCACAATTGATGCACCTGCACTGACACATCATTATCACCTGAAGTCCATAGTTCCCATTAGGTTTGGTCTTGGTATTGTATAGTCTATCGGTTTTGACAAATGTATATTGACCTGTATCCACTATTACAAAACCATTCATGGTAGTTTTACTGTCTTAACTATTTTGCTCAAATTGTCATTTATTTAATTAGTTAGTTAGTTATTTTTACTGAAATCTCTTTTGACTTCATGCTAAGTCTTTTCCTAGTCACTTGGAATCTTCAAAAGATTAAGATGCAATATAAAAAAATAGTTTTTTCTTTAGCTTATCTGTAATTTCTTGCATTGTACTAAAAGCAGCAAGAATAAAATCAAGAGGCACTTTCAACATCCTTGTTGTAAATCTCCTTAGCTAGATCATTCATTTTATTGGATGCATTTTTTACCCTCCAAGTGACTGCAGATAACAGTGTGACTAAGCTTACTACATGATAAGAACACCCCTCCTTAGAGGTTCGAACAACGTTTGTCTCACTTACCTCAAGCTTACCTATGTTTTTATCTATCTGTCTATCTATCTATCTATCTGCAAGTAATTTAAAATTTATATCAACTCTATGGGCAAGAGGTATTATTTTCCATATTCACAAATGAATAAATGGAGTCACAGAAACTAAAATAATTTGCTAAGGATATCACATAATTTGTGCATAGGGAAACTTGGAATCAAAATCCTGTGGTCTGACCCCAAAGTCATAGTTGTTAGCAACTGTCTACATTAACTGCCATTATAACATATATGTACTCTATTATAGCAATTGTAATGTATAAAGCAATTTTCAATTTTTATTTACAGTTATGCATTACTTAATAACAAGGATAAATTCTGAGAAATTTGTTGTTAGGCAATTATTTTTCCTTGTGTAAACATCATGGTGTATACTTAGGCAAACCTAAATGGTACAGCCTACTGCATACCTATGCTGTATAGTCTAGCCTTTTAGAAACCTATATAGTGTGTTAATATAGGCAATTGTCACAAAATGTTAAGCATTTATGTATCTAAACATAAAAAAGGGTACAGGAAAAATACAGTATTATAATCTTATGGGACCACCATCATGGTCTGTTGTTAACTGAAACGTTATGGGTACAAGACTGTCTAGGTTTACCTCTCTAAAAGTCTGTAAGCTCCTCAAAGGAAGAAGAGGCACCTTCTTTTTCATATGTCCACTAACTACCACAAGGTATAGCACACAGATGAATGACATTTTGAACAACAGATTTAACAAATAGTCACATTCAAGTCAAGTTTTGTCCTGATGACTCTGGATTTTCAAACTTGAAAGAATATTATTCGTGGAAGCCAACCTATGAAGTAGTTTCCCTGATGACTCATATAGCTTGGTATTGTGTAATCTTCCCAATATTCTATCACAGTTTGCATCAACTCTGTGTGGCCAAGAAAACCTGGCAGAATTGATGGGTTGTCACTTCTGACATTCAGAAGCTTTTTCACCTTGTGCACATCACTCATGCTAGGAGGAACCAGCTGCTGTGTCTTGAGGCTACTCGGGCATCCCTCTGGAGAGACCCATGTGGTGAAGAATGGAAGCCTCTGCACTATGGAGACCTTCCAACAACCACTTGAGTGATCTGCAAAGCCTATTTTCCAGCCCCAGTCGAGCCTTCAGATGACTGTAGCCTGGAGACAGCTTGATTGCAACCTCTTAAGAGACTGTGAGCCAGAACTAGGCAGCTAGGGTTCTGGATTCCTGATCCCCAGAAACTGACAATAACAAATGTTTGTTTTCTTAAACCCCTCAATTTTGTAGTCATTTATTATAAAGCGACATATATAACTAACACACACATTAATACTAATAGTAAGATGTTGCCAATCTGCAAACACCGAATGGGAGAGTGGCTTTGGAAGTGTGCACAAACCCAGCCCCAGCCAAAAACTGAAAAAAAAAAAAAAAAAGAAATAAAGAAAGAAAGAAAGAGAAAAGTATTGTTGACAGCCCTAAATACCTTGAAAAACTCTTAATGGAAGATGTACAGTCTTTTCTAAAGCTGCAGGTGACTTCATGGTCAACTGTTTTATAATGAACAAAGAGTAGAGGATATGAAAATCATTGATATTTCAAATTTTTGTATGGGGGTATTACAGAGGACCAAGGTAAGTTTTATGAATGAAGTATTGAAAACTGAAGGAAGATGGAAACTTGTTATGGTGTAGGAGAAAATTTAGTCATATCTTTGCCTGACGTTATGCAGAAGGTAGAAAAAGTACTCAATGAACTGGGTGATCAGTAAAGATATATATAGATAAAGGTAAAGATAGATAGACAGATAAAACCTTTTAATAAATGACACTTATATGAACTGCTGGTGTTGTTCCATAGTGGAAGACTACACACATGTCTATGTACATAGTGTTACTTACATAAACATATTTCATTAAGTCTCCTAGGATGACAAAAAGACAGCTATGGGGGTAGATTTTCATATTCTTCAAAATATTTACCACCTCACAGTGAGATGCTGCTGTCTGAGAAAGAATGTTACATCTTCATCCTGTTAAACTCTGACATGGATATATGACTTGCTCTAGCCAATGAAATATGAGTGCGGCAGTGGCAAACCAAAGTGTTAAGTGCTAGCGTATGCTTCACCATTTTTATTTTCCCAGTGGTGAAAGATATCAGACATCAATCTGGGTCCTAGAATAAAGAGATGCAAAGCCAACCCACAATGGATGTACAATGTGCACAAGAATTGATGTTTGTGTTTGTAAGCCACCATCTTTTGTCACTGCTTCATAACCAATCTCCTGGCTGACACAGTTTTGGGTGAGATCCCTCTGGAGAATGGAAAGCATTTTGACCCATGCCTATGTGGAGGAAAGCACCACAAACAGATGATATGGCAGAGGTGGGGGCTTGGTGGTGTAAGAGATGATGAAAGAAGTATAGATGCCTAAAATGTAATGTGGAAATCAGTTAGAACAGAGAGAAACAAGATAGCTTGACAGGGTCACTTATCCAAGAAAATTTGCCTACCTGTCATGATAGGTAGTCATCAAATTATGAGGGGAGGTATAATATGCCGAATTTTTTTGTTAAAGAGTTAACAACGGTGGTATTACAAAAGGCGAAGATAACGGTCTATGAGAGCACAGTGTGCAAAACCATTGTAATAGTTTAAGGGAGATGCGTTGTGTACTTAACCAAGAAAATGGAGAGAAGTGAAGAGGTATCAAATAGAAACAAAAGCAAGAGAATTTAGAATTTAGCCACTGGGCTGATTTGCTAATAACACTACTGTAGGAATGAGAAGTACAACAGGCATCACTTGTGTTATGGTATATTGTTATTCAAGAGCAGACACTTCATTCTCACCCACCTCTATAAGAGGCATGGCCCTCTCCACCACATTGACACATAACTTAGACTAATAGGGGTGGAACTGAACTAGGTTTCAAGCCTAACCCTTATGAGACATCATTCGTTTTCTCTCATCTTCCTCTCATTTTCTCTCCATCCTCCTTGGGACCATTCATTCCCTTTCTTGAGAACTTTCCTCTTGCAGCCTACCAGTCCCAGAAGGTGAAAACACATGGAGTAAACCCACTGTGAATATGTGGCTGGAACCTCAGGCCAACTGATTCTATTCAAGATTACTGAAATCTACCTTGTCCCACCCAGCTGCCATGTACACGTATAAGTTAGAAAGCATGTTTTCTAGCAAAAGTTTATTGATATTCCACTAAACTTAAACATATAAAAGTCTGAAATAGCAATAATTAAATACACTCAACTCTATATTCATTTTAAAATAGTTGATCACCAAGTCCCAGTCAAAAGTCACTATCTTTTCTTTAAGTGACACTGGATTAATGGTAGAAAATTCTCACATAATATATTTGATATGTTGTTATTTGGGGCTTATTTTTAATTATTTACCTCTGGACAACTGTGAAGAAAGACATGTTGTAGTTGTATAGATTCCCCTTCAGATCTGACAATATGGATTTTTTTTTAAAGACAGAATATCACTCTGTTGACCTAGGTAAAGTGCTGTGATGTCACAACTCATAGCAACCTCAAACTTGTGAGTTTAAACAATCCCTTTGCCTCAACCTCCTGAGTAGCTGGAACTAAAGGTGCTCACCACAACACCTGGCTAGTTTTTCTATTTCTAGGAGATGTGGAGTCTTGCTCTTGCTGAGGCTGGTTTTGAACTTGTGAGCTCAGGTGATCCACCCACCTCAGCCTCTCAGAGTTTGCAGATGTGAGACACTATATCTGGCCTTGCGAATATGGATTTTTAAAAATTATTTGGGGTGTCTGGCTCCCACTCTCACAGCCATTGCCGTACTTTGAGCTCCATAGAGGCAGTGCCAGGGCAAGTGAGAGCTGGACGGGCACTGGGCGACTCTGTGCCTCACTGAGGAAAAATAACTAAACATGGGCAAAGGAGATCCTAAGAAGCCGAGAGGCAAAATGTCATCATATGCATTCTTTGTGCAAACTTGTTGGGAAGAGCACAAGAAGAAGCACCCAGATGCTTTAGTCAACTTCTCAGAGTTTTCTAAGAAGTGCTCAGAGAGGTGGAAGACCATGTCTGCTAAAGAGAAAGGAAAATTTGAGGATATGGCAAAGGTGGACAAGGCCCGTTATGAAAGAGAAATGAAAACCTATATCCCTCTGAAAGGGGAAACAAAAAAGAAGTTCAAGGATCCCAATGCACCCAAGAGGCCTCCTTCGGCCTTTTTCTTGTTCTGTTCTGGGCATCACCCAAAAATCAAAGGAGAACATCCCGGCCTATCCATTGGTGATGTTGCACATAAGCTGGGAGAGATGTGGAATAACACTGCTGTGAATGACAAGCAGCCTGATGAAAAGAAGGCTGCAAAGCTGAAGGAAAAATATGAAAAGGATATTGCTGCAGACCGAGCTAAAGGAAAGCCTGATGCAGCGAAGAAGGGA
>CAUYQV010013745.1:0-99723 GCA_963574575.1 Galagoides demidoff
TGTGAACTCTGTGATCTAATTAAATTCTGGCTGCCCTCCATTATGAAGAAGGAAAGTATGTGATGTGTGAAAATTTGCAATTTAAACTAGATGACTAAATCCTTGAACCAATATTGGGTTGCTAAGGTAAGACATTTTTGATGATGTGGGGTATATGAAATGATGAATCAAAAGATATGCTACACAGAATATAGACTTGCATATTAGGCTTGATAATTTAAATTAGCTTGACAAAGCTAAAGCCGGTCAATGTATCCAAAGATAATTCACTGAGACAAAGACTTACATTCCCAGTCAACAAAATATTTCCCCAATTAAAACTTTCTTTTTGTTGACTTATGATCAGAACCAAGAGCCCAAAGATGGAATCGTATTCATATTACTACCTGATTTTTGACAAAACAGATACGACTATACACTGGGGAAAAGAATCCCTATCTAACAAATGGTGCTGGGGAAACTGGATAGTTGCATGTAAAAGACTAAAGCAGAATCCACCACTTGCAAAAATTAACTCACCATGGATAAGACCTAAGGTAGGAAACTACAAGAATTCTGGAAGAAAATTTTGGAAAAACTCTCGTAGATATCAACCTAGGCAAAGAATTCATGAAGAAGACCCCAAAAGCAATCACAGAAACAGGAAAAATGAATAAATGGGCCTAATCAACTTTAAAAGCTTCTGTATAGCCAAGGACACAGTTATAAGAGCAAATTGACAACCCACAGAACGAGAGAAAATATTCACATGCTGTATATGTGTCTGGTAAAAGACCGATGACCAGAATCTACAAAGAACTCAAGCAAATCAGAAAGAAACAACCAGACAACCCCATTATAAACATGGACAAAAGACATAAACAGAAACTTTTCAAATGAAGATATACTAATGGGCAACAGACTTCTTTAAAAAATGTTCAATGTTTTTAATCATTAGGGAAATTCAAATCAAAACCACAGTGAGGGATCACCTAACTCCTGTGAGAATGGCTCATATTAAAAAGTCCCCAAACAACAGATTCTGGCATGGATGCCGACATAAAGGAAGTCTTCTGCACAATTGATGGAACTCCAAACTAGTACAACCTCTATGGAAAACTTCAGTAGGCACCTCAAAGAACTGAGAGTAGACCTGTCATTTGATCCAGGTATCCCAGTGCTAGGTATACACCCAAAGGTCATTTCATCAAAGGGACACCTGCACACAAATGTTTATAGCAGCACAATTCACAATCATAAGAACATGGAGCATGCAAGTGCCCACCAATACCGAATGGACTAACAAAATGTGGTATATGCACACCATGAAGTACTACTCAGCCATAAAAAGGGGCCATCTAGGGCAGTGCCTGTGGCTCAAAGGAGTAGGGTGCTGGCCCCATATGCCAGAGGTGGTGGGTTCAAACCCTCCCCCAGCCAAAAACTGCAAAAAAAAGGGGGGGCATCTATTATCTTTTGTGACAACCTGGAAACCATTCCTCTAAGTGAAACATCACAAGAATGGAGAAACAAAAACATCTACTAAATGCCAAACTAGAACTAATTTATCAAAACTTAAGTGCACAGATGGAAGCAAATCTCATTGACAATCAGGGTGGGGAAGAAGGAAGGAGAGGATGGGCAGATTCACACTACTGGGTACAGTGCACACTATCTGGGTGAAGGCCAGATTTACAACTTTGACTCAATCTGCACAAAAATAAAGTATCTAAACAAAACCTGCATACCCCCTAATAACTTGAAATTCAAAAAAAAAAAAAAACTTTCCTTTAAATGTGAGGAAACATAAAGCTTAAATTAGAGATAGTTTTGTAGTTATTTTATCTTTTAAATGGTTCTTCCTTTAACTAGTATGATATCTCACCAAAAAGAGCTTACATTTTCTTCCAGAGAATATTTGTCATTTTATAAAATCCTCCTACATAAACCAAAATTGTAAGAGAATACATTCTTGTTCCATTTTCATATTTATACTTTAATATTTATTTATATTCTTATTTCACATTTTTTTAAATTTCCTTTTTCTTTTTCATTAAATGATAGCTGTGTGCATTAATGCAATCACAGGGTACAGTGTAGTGTTTTCATATACAATTTCATCAAACTGGCTAACATAGCCTTTATGTCATTTTTTTAGCTATTGTGCTAAGACATTTATATTGTACTCTTAGAAAGATTCACTTGTACCGTTGTAAGATAAACCACAGAAGCGATCCCTCCAATCACCCTCCATCCACCCATTCCCCCCCATATTCTTAGGCTATAATTAGGTTATAGCTTTCATATGAAAGCTACATTTTCTTGACTTATTTGTTGAACCAACGTTGGGAAAACAAAAATAGCAGGTAATTACACTAGCGGTGACTTTGTCCAAAAAAAAAAGTTTGTTCACTAACTTTGCTATAAATGGCTACTAACTTTGAATGAAATTTTAGATTTAATTTTCATTCACTATTTTTAGAGAACCACTGTCAACAAAACATTATTCTTTAGAATATCAAGAAACATATGATTTAATGAGCACAATAACTGGTAAATTTTTGCATCAGTTAAAAGAGTAAAAGTGACTTAATAAGAATGAAGTTAACGAAGAATGAATGCTACCACAATACTCTGAAGGGAACATTGCTTTTCTTTCCTTCTGACTATTCTCAACAAGTTTATAAGAAATAGATTTTTTTTTATTAATAGACTTTATTTTTTAAAACTGTGCTATACTATTCACAGAAAACCTGAGTAGATAGTGTACAGAGTCCCTAAGAGTCCCTATTCCCTTTCCCATCCCTCCTCACACCTCACTTCCCCTAGTAACATTGTATATTTACATGGTACAATTGTTACGAATAATGAACCAACACCCACATTTATTTAGATTTAACTAATAAATCACATTAACTAACACCCACAATTTACTTAGATTTCTTTAAGTTTTTACCTATAGTCTAGTATCCCATCCAAGATACCATATTATATATACTTATCAGGTCGACCTGGGTTCCTCCTGTCTATGACATGGGCTTTTTACAACATTCCTTCATGTAAGATTGATTTAACACCCACCATCATGGACCTTGAGACGGCAGCAATAACTGACCATATCAATTTAATTTATGTCTATTTTGAAGTTCCCCAAGATATGAATTTTAATTTGTATCATGCATTTGGTGATTGGACATCATTCTTTAATTAGATTATTAGGATCCCCTGATGTGTCCTGAGGCACTGGATATATGGCGAATAGAACGGAAAACATCTCTGTTTGCACAGAGTTTATATCCTAGTTAGGCCAATAAACAAGGAATTAAATAGTTTGGTTAACAAAATTTCAGATTTTGATAAGTGCTGTGAAAAAAAAAAAGTCCACAATTTGAATTTTTATGCGAATGAAAGAAAAGATCTGGAGGGAAATATCCCCCACAGGCAGAAAAGCAAACGCAAAGTTTTCAGCAATGAGGAAGTTTAGAAATTAGTCTGGTGTGGCAGGAACGGGGTAGCAGAGAGAAGAGAAAGCAGTCGGAAGTCAGAGAAGTAATAAAGTCCATCTTAGAATAACACGGCCTTCCAAGCCACGGTAAGAAGTTCGGGTTTATAGCATAATAAGTAAGCCACAGAAGAATTTCAAATAAAGAGAGTTTATGTAGAAGGCTTATCTGATCTGATTTATAGTTTAAAAATAGATTTCCCTTGCCCTAAGGAGATTATATTTGAAGGAAAACAAGAGTGGAAAATAGATGATCAATCAGGAAGTGATTATAGAAATAAGAAAGGATGTTAGCTTGGATTAAGGAGGTCACTGTAGAAATAAACATGAGGGGAAGAACTCAGAATGTCTTGAAGTTGGAGCTGATAGGATTTTCAACTTAAATAAATGCTGGGTTGAAGGACAGAAGAGGAATCCAAGAGTTCTGCCCATTTTTTGGCTTGAAAATTGGTTGTCATTTGCTGAGGTGAACTATGGGGCAAGAAATGTGTTCAAGGTCAGTACGGAAGGTTTCACTGTGGTTCTCGTGAGTGCCTTTGTGTCCATGCTCAAAGGAAGGCAGCAGATTGGCAGCTCAACATAGGCCCAGAGTTTGGGAAGAGGTCAGAATTGGTGATTCAAATTTGATTGTCACAGGGATAATACTGTCCTTTGCACAAACTGTGTTTTATGAAATAATGTGTTTCACGTTACCATGTAAGAATGAAATAAAAAGGGAGAAAAGAAAAGGGAAGAGAGGGAAGGAGGAAGCAAGAAAGGGTGGGAAAATATCATAGAGTAATTGAGTAATTGAATCCAGTTCAAGAAACAGGAGAAAGAGAAAAATCAATGGGAAGAAAGTGGTCCATTTTTACTCCATTGATTTTCACTGTTCGGAACCTGTTGCCTTGTTATTGTTGGTGCTTCATCGACTTTTTATTCTTTTTTGTTGTTGTAGATGTGATACAGTCCAAGCCTGAACTGATTCCTACCCATCAGTGGAAGCGATTCTTTCTCCAAATATATAGTAAAAACTAAAGGAGTTAAGACAGCTGCCATCATGGGCACAGGTCTGCATTGGGAAAAACCGTTTCAGTGCTTTTCCAGAGGAAAGCACAAAGCACTTTGTTCACAGGTCCTTTAGTTCTTCTGGTTAAAATGCTTTCTAATATATAAATCCAGGTAAATAAGTACTCCAACTAAAACCGTCTGTTTTATAAGAGAAAACAGAAATTATTATTTTTGTAAACTCAGGTTCAAATTGCTTTGAACACGTTTTTGTCTGTTTCGCATATATAACAGTCAGGGTAGGTAAGTCCTGTAATAATTCCCTTTTCAATATTTAAATTTTAAAAAGAAACTGTGCCATTTTTATAAATTAAAAGCAAATACAGATTATTAGTTTCAGTAGGCAATGTTGTAATCAAAACACATAGACTGGGTGGCACCTGTAGCTCAAGGAGTAGAGCACGGGCTCCATATGCCAAGGGTGGTGGGTTTGAGTCCAGCCAAAAACAGCAACAACAATAACAACAAAAACAAAAAAACAAACAAAAAACTCATGTATTACCTATGTTAAAGGAAAATATCTATATAAAGCCCATGCAATGCTTAGGTAATCAGTTAATTATGACGTTCTTTCATACCTTGCATAAATTAATTATCAAGTAATAGCATGTTTGTCAATATCCATCTGTATATTGAGTACATTAAGTATGCCTGATGTATATAAATACAAACAGCATGCAAAACCACCTTTTCCAAGTACTGCCTAATACCATATGAATACATTTCTCCTCACCTAATTCTATCTTGCTTTTGTTGGGGGGAGAAGAGAATTGCAACTTATTCTTTTTAAAAACCTCTTTAAAGCCTTACTCTTTAAAAACGACCTATGCAAGCAATGATAAAGATAAAATTCTGGAATATATCCTAAACAATGACTTGGGCATGGTTTGACTCAAAGAGACTTAATGCTAACCTACTTACCAAATATATCTCATTCATGATGTATAACTTTGACAATTCTCTTTGGTGATAAATAGTTCTTATCCCAATCACTATTACATCTTAACATTGTTTATAACTCTTTCTCATTTTTCTTTTTCAATATGTTTTCATTTTTCTTTTTCAGATGTCACTTGTACTTAGTTAAAATCTTTCAGAAAGACTTTGAAAATATTATCATTCTCAGGGATATATAAAATCGAAAGTATTTTTTAAGAAGTACCCCTCGAAACATAAACTAGGGTAAATCATTATTATAAAAATATTAGAGTAATTTATTTGGGGGGTTTGAATAATTAGCTGTGTTTTAAGCAACACCATTAAATTAGTATCTACCTGAGGCACAGATGTCTCTGTCCCCAGAAGCAATTAACTCTTTTATATATTATTTCCCTAACAGAACTGATAGTGGCTTCATTTTCATTGCCAAGAACATACATTATTTCCTTGGCACTAAAAAATGGTGCCTTCAAGTCTTATTCAGAGTCGTAATTTATCTAAAATAATGAGTAGATACCAAAACTAGACATTTTAATAAACCATTTTTATAAAATTCCCATTATCAGGAAGCTGTTCACATAGCAGATAACAAAAATAAAATTGCAAATAGTTACAGTTCATATATATGGTCCTATAAATATTGTTTGTAATCATTTTATAATAGGTCCCACTGATATCAGTGAAATTGGTTATACTGAAAGACTCATTAGTTCTCTCTTTCAAAAGGATTACTGACTTCCTGAGTCTTAAAACTTTTTGCCAAAGTCAAGGTAACAAAATAGTCCATTACTTTAAGAGAAGCTGAAAGCTGGACCAGGGAAAAGAATTACTTAACGCTGAGCGTCTAACTTGGCAATGAGTTGTTTTTTTTTCCTTTGTGTTTTCCTTTCCCATCGATCACTGTATCTTCAACGGGAATTTAGATACCAACGTAGCAAGTGGTTCGTTTAAAGCAAGCATCCTTTAATGCACTATGATTTTAAAGCCTGTTTTAACTTACTAACACTTTTCAGCAATATTATTAGGACTCATCTCTATATATTTTTAAAAAATTAATGGAAAAAAATCCATGACAAAATTGGTTTGTGATTTTTATAAAAGTTATGCATTTCCCCAATTTAGAATACGTTCAAAAAAGAACAAAATCAGCTTTTATTTTTTTAAGAAGATGCAAAGAGTATGAAAATATTCCTGTAGTACTATTTCTTTCGTGCACGGATGGTTAGTGCCAGAAGAAAGACTCTGCAGTGAAGCGAGTTAGCTTTTCAATGGCAGCTCTGATACGGCCTCTACTTTCCCATCTGTAACAGGAGGCCAGAATAGCCCTGGCTGTCCCACGGTGAGCATCAGCGGAGTCGGAGTAAGCCTGGGGCTCACTGCAGTTCCCAACATGTGGCCAGTACGTGTGTCAGCTATTACTACAACTACCACAATGGTGGACTTGGACCTTTATTAAATGATAACTAAACTGATTTCTCAAGTGATACTGTTTGTGCTTCTCAAAGCACAGTTTAACCTAACAATCCATAGTTGTGATGTTTCTACATGCTTAGCAAAATTTAGTATATTCAGAAAAATCTTTAATTCGCTGTCATCTGACTAAATTAGGTGCATACCTCACCCTTAAGGGTATAAAAATTTTAATGTAAGACTATGACCACAGTTCTTAGAATCTAGGATGTATTGAATTATGGGGGGGGGGGGGCATGCTTGTTAAAATATGGCTGCTGGGCCCCACCTGCACCATTTTCCTATGGAGGTCTCAGATAGAGATTCTGAGCAACTGCCTTCTCACTAGTTTCCAGGACTGGTGCTGGAGCTCATCTAGACACCAGACTTGTACAAACGCTGTCCTGACACACACAGTGGATTCTCCCCTCTGGTCTCTGGGACTGCAGTCAGTGTCCTAAGCCCCGACTGCAGTGAGACTACCCAGCACTGTGCATGGTTGGTGGCAGTGGTGACATGTGAGAGCACCCGTCTGCCTGTGATCCCCCATTTATTTGCTTCTGCATACCAGGCTGTGTTCCACAATTGCAGGCCTTGGCACATGCACAGCTGACAAAAGACCTCGCCAATGTTTCATTGAAAACTGTAACTCAGGGTTGCTCTGTGACTTTAAAAAGCCTCTCATTTGCTTACATTTTTGTTTTGTTTTTTTTGGCCGGGGCTGGGTTTAACCCACCACCTCCTGTATAATGGGCCGATGCCCTACTCCTTTGAGCCACAGGTGCCGCCCTTACATTTTTTTCTCTTCTTTATCAGCACCCCCATTCGTGGACTCTTCCATGTTCTGTCCTGTTTCTAAGGTCCCTGAATTCTAGAAACTACATTTTCCATGCTCCTTTGCCACCAGAGCTGGTGAAGTGTTTTGGGCCCCACTGATGAGATGTGTGCACGTGAAATGTGGAAGGCAACAGGAAGACGAAAGCCCATGTTTTTTGGCGGGGTGGTGGCCGGCTTGTGGGCTCCCCCACACAGTCTCAAGTGCTGCTGTGTGGTCCCCTGGAGCTGTGGGCAGCTTCCAAACATCTGCCTCTGGCAAGTGGTAGCATGAATGGATGATGACAGGCGACCCCTGCTTTCTAATCCCACTGCCCTTCCAACAACGTTGTAAATTCCTGTTTTGGATAGTTTCTGATACTTGCTCTGAAATCTAACTGATGTGCCCTCTAGGAACCAGGACTTGTTTCTACTCTGGATCCCCCCCATTTACCATACCTCATAATCACAGTTTATAAATAACTTCTTATTATTTATTATCCCTGTTGGTTTTATCCAAATTCAAATTCATCAATTCCATACCTTGATTTTATTTTGAACTATAAAATATAGTGTAATAGTCAAACTAACATGGCTTGAATCAGAACATGAAATAATAATTTCTTTAGTTACTTTCCTTGTTTAGAAATTAAGAATGTGGATAATTACAGTAAATAAATTGCGTGCTAAGCATCTAACCATGTGGCTGGTAATAGAACAATAAAGTACAGAAGAATCTCCATAGCTGCCCACCTGCCCACACTGACCACCTCCTTAGGTTGCCCTAATTTTTATAGACCTAATGTGCACCACATGTATGCATCAGTATAGAAGGCCTAGTTCCTTATATTATGTTAAAGTCCAGACACTTTAAATAAACAAAGTAAGTTCATATTTCAGCAATGTAGCATGTCATAGATTTGCTTGTCCCTGTTATTAAAGCAGAAATTACCATGTGAATTCACTGCTTACTGTTTTTCTACTACTTTGAAATACTGTCTTCAAAATTATTTTGTTAAATTCTTGGACTTACCAACTTTAAAATCAAAATTTTCCTAGCTTATTTTAAAGTGCCAATTATATTCTGAGTTACACATAAAATCCTGCTTAATATGTGAATCAAAGTATGAATATAGAGAGAAATCCACATTCTCATTTATAATATGTATTATGAAAAATAATTAACAATTTATGAAAGATAAAAGAGTCTTTTCCACCATTCTTCAAGCACCTCAATTATCACTTTCATTTCAAGGACACGCATACGCCCCGGACACATGAGCTGACCCTCCAATTGGCTGCAATCTCAGCTCATTTGTGTTTCTATTTGGTAAGTTCATATTCGGGACAATAATTACTGATTTCCTTATCTCTCACTTCCACTAGGCCAGATGACTTTTCCAGGTGCAGTGACAAATATCCCACAACTGAATAAATGGGATAATGACAGTAAATTTGATCAATACAGATACTAATTAGTGAAAAATGAAATCCAACAATACAGTAGGAAGAAACCATCTCTTTCTGTTTCCCCATCAGAAAAAGATTTTCAAAAATTCAGTAATTAATTTTTTATTCTTTTACCTATTCATCCTGCAAATGACCCATTAGGCTCTTGGCTCGACTGATGGGTTTTTAATCAACCAAGGAAAGGGACTGTAGAACAATCCCAGGATTTATTTATGGAAGAGTATCTTTGGTTAAAGACATACTGGCCCTCAAATCTGAACTTCAGAATCCCTGTGCCAAGTGGGTAAAGAATGCATTGGGCATGAGGGACCAAGGGGAGTACAAGAAGAGCAACATGAAGGAAGGGAGATGGACCAAGATGAGGAAAAACATGAACCATCTGACTTTAGAGTGGTTAAGAATAAAGAAGCTGAACACCAACTCATGGTTCTCTGCATCTGCTTTCTCCCTTCTCCTGTTGGCCTTACCCCCCATTCCCACTTCTATCCCTCCTCTTCCAGAACCTATGTGGAATCTGTTGCTCATCATCCGTCACTATGCCATCTTGGAGCTATTTTGAAATTTCTTCTAAGTTCAAACCTGATTCCACATTAAGATTTTGAACAGTTACTTCAATATTTTATTTCTAAAAGTTACATCATCATACATATGCAGTAGAACCTGTGTAGCTGACCACCTCCTTAAGTTGACTAAACTTCCATGGACAGGACATGGACAGCGTGTACATGACAGTGCAGTTGGCCTAGTTTCTTACGTTGACTGAACTTCCATGGACAGGACATGCACCACGTGTACATGGCAGTGCAATCGGCCTAGTTCCTTAAGTTGACTGAACTTCCATGGACAGGACGTGGACAGCATGTACACGGCAGTGCAGTTGGCCTAGTTCCTTACGTTGACTGAACTTCCATGGACAGGACACGCACCATGTGTACATGGCAGTGCATTTGGCCTAGTTCTTTATGTTGACTGAACTTCCATGGACAGGACATGCACTGCGTGTACACAGCCGTGCAGTAGGCCTAGCTCTTTACCTGACTGCTCCCTGTGTTGACCAGCTGGTTACAGTCTCTTGAGTGACCAACAAACAGAGGTTCTACTGTACTTTGATAGAGTGTTATACCTGTAGACATAAATCTTTATTTAGTTACTCTGAAGTTCTTAAGTTAAAGTGTTTTGAATTTAGTTTGGACTTTCCTATAAAATATCCAATGTGAAATACACTCAGATGGCTTTAAAAATGGCCAGTTACCAAGAAGTATGTGAAAACACAGGGAAGCTGATAGATGGTGTGACACTGAGCACCAAAGCACAGATAGGACAGCAGTGATGCTCTACCACTAGTAATTTCTCTATAATAATAATAATTTTTAAAAAGTCACCACAAGAAGAAATAAACCTAGAGTATGCATTATGCAATATTTATATAAGCATGAATACAAAACATTTTTATCACTGTTGTATTTCTATTTTTTTCTAAATCACCATTCATAACCTTCCTAAAATAATATAATTGGTATTTAAATATTTCAAAATGTTTAATTTCCCAGATTTCAGTAATTAAATATTAATATTTCTTTTCTTCAAAAACAAACACTAAATAACCATTTAGATCATAGAATAACAATCCCAGTCTCTAAGAAGTTTTTTATTCAAAAATTTTATGGTATTTTTGGAGTCTATTTAATAATAAATATTTGATAAAAACTTAATATTATATTTCTTTAAAAACTAATTTTCTGTATATTTTGTCTATCGTATACAAACAAGTTAAAGTCTATATAATTCCTATTATGACAAAGATCCACTGCATCTACTTGAATTATTTTTTCCTGATTTCTAAATGATAAGCAATAAAGAAAAAATTTCTAATCCAAAGGGATAGTATTGGTAAAATAGCTCATATTTCATTAGAGAGAAAAATCGTATTTTCACTCAGTAATTACACTAAGATGACACTGTTCATTTTTGAAAATTAAAGAGGCTGCCGTATTTCATTTGGAGATAGCATCTCCACAATGTAATTAAATTAAGGATCTTGAAATAAAACAAGATTATATTGGATTAAGGGTGCACCATAAATCCGGAGTATTTATAAGAGACATAGAAGAAAAAAAAGGTAAAGGACACAAGAAAAAAGGCCGTATGAAAAGGCCTTTGGAGTAGAGTCCCCAACCCAAGAAAGCCAAAAACTGTCAGCAACCACCCGAGCTGGCAGATAGGATGGCGAGAATTCTCCTCTAACCCTCCAGAAGAAGCCATGCCTGCTGCCGGCTCCATCTCGGCCTTCCGGCCCCCAGAATTGTGAAAGTAAGTTCTGTTGTTCGAACCAGGACATTTGTGGTAGTTTGTTATGGCAGCCCCGGGAAACTAACTCCAGTATATCGTCACTAAGAGAGTTAGATTTCTCATTTAAACCTGGGGCTAACGTCCACTTTTCAGATCTGTTCAGAAGATTAAATAACTTATTAAGTCTTCCCTAGGAGTTCCCAAACGATCATCTCTAAAATATGCTTCTCTTAGCAAGGAGCATAAATACAATTTCACAAGTTTACACAAACTATAATCCATTAAAAGGCAATTTTCATGTACATTTCGTGTATTGCTGATGATGTAGAAACCAGTATGATGAGAAATTCAACTAAAGGCAGTGAGGAGTCATTGTCAAGGAATTATGCAGCACTCTAAATCTCTCGTAATATCAAGAAGTCAAGCAATTTTCATCTCCCTCCTCGAATGTCTGAATGCTTGACCCTCCATCACAGCTCAACGTGATGTGCAGAATTAAAGAATAAAAAACGGAAGAGAGGAAGACGCGAGACTCTCACACCCTGAAGGGCTGGAGGGGAAAAGAAAACCTCTCAGAGTTTACAATTTGAAAATCAATGATTCCTTTGCCACCATGTGATCTAAAAAACATTAATTGCAAAACGTATTATGTACGTTTTAAAACCTTTTAACCTCGACAGCCCAAGCCCATACTATTTTTGCTGTTCGTTCACAGTTTTCTTCTTTTGTCTATTTCTGCACACGAGAGTAAAGAAACACACTCTCTGGTTAACAGCAAATAAAAGTTGGAACGAAAAAGGCCCACCGTATATCACAATTTCTAACTTACATAACTATGTCCAGAAAACAGAATTCTAAAATGACAGTCCACTCTATATAACCTAAGACTACTCTTAGATGTGCATTTAATGTATTCTGACCAGCAAGATTTTATAGAAGAGTCTCAGTGCTCAATGAGTATTTATTTACAAGGGATGATTTTTTTTTTCATTTCCTATGTAAATTGAAACAAAAGCAGTGGTTAACAAGTAAGTTAACATGATATCTTATTAACTTGGGGTACTTATTGACATTTCATAGATAAGGACTTGATGTGATACTGGAATTTGCTTTAATCTCTTCAACCCATTCGAGTTAAATTTTGAGTAGGGTTGGATAAGTCCCACAATTAAGTCATTGCTGTAACTCTACTGTGTCTACTGTTTTTCTGAATACCATCAAGACCCAAAAATGAATGATAAGAAAATAAAAGCTCTATTTATAGATGTTCATATTCTTCTAAATGATACTTGGCCAGCAGGGCAAGGTTGTGGGAGTGGTGCTGTGCAGAAATGGTCCATTCAAGAATGTTCCTCTGGGGGGTCTTACAGGAAATCTTATTTCAGTGCATTGTTTATCTTCAAAATTTTACCTTTAGTTTTTTCAAGTTTAAAAACAGACCAAGAGGCTCAGTGCCTGTGGCTCAAGTGGCTAAGGCGCCAGCCACATACACCTAAGGTGACGGGTTTGAATCCAGCCCAGGCCCGCCAAACAACAATGACGGCTGCAACCAAAAAATAGCCAGGCATTGTGGTGGGCACCTGTGGTCCCAGCTACTTGGGAGGCAGAGGCGGGAGACTCCCTTGAGCCCAGGAGTTGAAGGTTGCTGTGAGCTGTGATGCCATGGCACTCTACCCAGGGGGATAGCTTGAGGCTCTGTCTCAAAAAAAAAAAAAAAAAAAACAGACCAAGAATGACTTTTTTTGCAGTAGACAGACTCATCTAAATAAAGTTCATGTGAAAAGTATATTTACTGATTTCTAATTTGAATTGTCACTGTTGAGGGAACCAAAACTTGAGGGCTCCGGGTTCCAGTCTTATGTTTTCCCTGTAGATTCAGATGGAAAAGCCAACCGCAGATTGATACAGAGAGGCGTGCACATGGAACACAGACTAATATAGACAAGGGAACGCTCAACCACTAAGCCAAAGTAACCAGTGTGCGCATTTCTATAATAAAATACACCATCCCTACCACACGGGTTAACACTTCAAGTGTCTTCTGGATGGTGCATGGGGACTACTTGAATAATTGGCCTCTTGACTCTCTACCCTCTTTCTGTTGTCTGTTTCAACAATGGCTAATCCTTTTACTTCTGGCTGGTGTCTTCTTTCCTTAGATATTACAATACATCGAGGCCTAATATAGCTATATTTTAAGGACCTGCCATTCAAATCAGACTTTCCCAGTGAATTGAATTCCCTGGCCTGTTTGCTTTTTAAGAAGCAAAAAAAAAAAAACTATGATATATATTTATATCTAATCATCTCTAATTCATTAACATAAAGATTAGAGCATGAATAATATTTGCCTCATTCCAAAATAAACTGAGGAATTAACTTAAAATAGTTTATTTTTCAGGCTGTCTGAGTGATCCAACAATGATTATTTGAATATAATTCTGTACAAATAAAAAAAAAATAAAACAGAATCCTGAATTTTCACTAAAAAGTGAGTGTTGGAGCCTTAAAATAACATGAAACTTATTAAAACAAGAATAATCGTAGCAGTACTTATGGATTTCACTTGAGCAACAGACTTCCACATAGCAAAGCGAACCCTTGAGTTGCATGAGTGCCCTGTCCTCTGGCCCTTGGAGCAGGGCAGCCTCTCCCAGCACTGTGCTCCAGACACTGCCAGGCTTTCCACGAGCTGCCCCACTGTCCCAGACTGGCTCTAGTTCATGTCTTCAACTGATTAACTTCGACGCACCCGTCAAGAGTAACTTACCAGTTTGGCAGGAAAAATAAAAACTTTCTACAAAATATAGAAGGGGGGAAAGACATGATGCCTTGACAGAAATAGTAAAAGGAACTTCGGAAGAAAAAATTAGGACACGAGAGTGACTTTGTCACTAAGTCTTGGACTTTAGATTAACAACTTCATTTCTGAAGAATTTATATGTGATATGGATGGATTAGAATAGATAATCTCTGGGACTATTTACAATACATATTGTCAGCCCCTGGCAATTTCTTATTATATATTTTTCCTTATCTGCAGATATTGAATCATTTCATACCTTCTAGAAAAGTTATAAGAGATGAAATTCACTCTCAAAATCAATGAAGTTCAATTTATAATCTTTCAATGCTGCCATTTTATTTTAAGCTACTTTTAGGCAAAGGTCCCATGCTTATTGAAAAATTTAGTTAATTCATAGGACAGTGTGAAATTAATACTGAGTTTCAAACAGTTTAAACATTTGTTTTAATTAGAATAAGAATATGCTAATTTGGTGTAAGATCAGACTGTAACAACATGTGAATATTAAACAACATGCCAATAGTATAACTATCACTATAATCATTGATGTATAGAAGTAAGGAATAGCAAATGAATTACTAGATCATTCACATTTTAATAGTATGGTACAGGTTCCTGAACTAGAGTCTCACTCTCCTCAGGTGAGTGTAGTAGTGTCATAGCTCACAACAACTCAAGCTCTTTGGCTAAAGTGATCCTCAGCATCCCAAGTAGCTGGGACTATATAGGCACCTGCTACAATGCCTGGCTATTTTTTTAGCGATGGGGTATTGCTGGTTTTGAACACCTGATCATAAGCAATTCACCCACCTTGGCCTTCCAGAGTGCTAGGGTTACAGGGGAGAGCCACCATGCCCTGCTATATCATTAACTTTTAATACATATTGTAAAACTGTATCAACATATAAACACACACCCAAAAAGACATCTACAAAAGCTATTATAGAGGTAGGTAGCATAAACGACAAAAACACTTAGAATATATTAGCAGCAAATATAATCTATTATAATCTAAAAGTCACAAATTAAATCACAACATAAGCCAAAAAAGTATGAATATAATTATTTCCATATATGGTATTTTTAAGACAAATTTTATTTTTAGTTTAATTTATTCTGTTCCAAATGATCTTCATTTCTTCCTTAAACATTTTTTGTCATGTTTTCCTTAGGTATTTATTTGTCTGAGAAAATGTTATATTTGTCCTTCATTGTTGGAAGATATACTCAATGACTATAAAATATTGTGGAGCTAGCTTGTTTGCTTGTTTGTTTGTTTGTTTGTTTGCAGTTTTTGGCCGGGGCTGGGTTTGAACCCATCACCTCCAGTATATGGGGCTGGTGCCCCACTACTTTGAGCCACAGGTGCCACCTTGAGTTTGTTTGCTTTTTCTTTTTAAAACTTGAGAGATGTCACTTCACAGTCCCATGGTTTGCAAGGTACTGGACGAGAAGTCTACTGTAGTTCTT
Source organism: Galagoides demidoff (assembly GCA_963574575.1). Classification (NCBI taxonomy): domain Eukaryota; kingdom Metazoa; phylum Chordata; class Mammalia; order Primates; family Galagidae; genus Galagoides; species Galagoides demidoff. Next base: position 15,765 of record CAUYQV010013745.1, read on the forward strand.
ACATCCGTTTCACCCCGTCACAGTGCACATTCTTGCCCACTCCAGCTGCAAGTCCCAGTCAGACTTTCTCCTTGTCACCACTTACAGCAGTTTGCAGATAATATGGCTAAATGTGTTTTCGTTATCCTTCACCTTCATTATCTGTTTGTTGGTCTTCAAGCCTCTTAGATCTGTAATTTAGTACATGCCATTATTTTGTAGCCATTATTTCTCAAACATCTCTTCTGCACTATTCTCCCACCAGGATTCCAATTCCACTTAAGTTAGACCATGTGGTGTTTCCCACAGATCTTTAATCTGCGTTCTTCCTTCCCCCATGCTGCAACCCCACCACTTTTTGTTTTCCTTTGGTGTTTTAGTTTGGGTCATTTCTAGTGACCTGTCTTTAAGTTCATAATTCTTTCTTTGGCTGAGTGGAGTCTATAGCTGGGACCATCACAGGTGTTCTTCATCTCTGTTATGGAGCTTGTAATATCGGGCATTTCCATCTGTCCATTCCTACAGCTCCATCCCTCTGAAGTCAGACGTCCCTTCATGCACATTGTCTGACGTTTTCACTGGAGTATTTAAGACATTAATGTGATTATTTTAACCCCCCTCATCATTTCCACATGTACATACTATCTGAATCGGATTCTGGTGAGTCTCATCCCCATTGGCAGTGTACTGTTTTTTCCTGCTTTTTACGAACGCCCCAGCTACCTTGTGTGGGTCCTTTGAGACATCAGCAAATAAATGTTATGCCTGGAAATGAGCAGGCTTTTCCTTCTCAGAGGCAGTTAGTGTGGGAAGGTGGGTCAATCTATGCAGGTCTTGAGTTGGGTTTATTATTGTTGCCATGGTTACCTCCAGGCTTCAATTTTCTCTAACTACACCTTGCATTTAGCGTAGAGATTGGTTTGCTATAGGTTTTTGTTTGTTTGTATTTAGTGTATACCTCTTCTGCAGCTGTAGATCTCTCTCCTTTGCACTGTATCTCAGAGAAAGTCTTTCTCACCTTCTCGTAACTTCCCCAGCCATAGTCCACGGTATTTATAACACTCCGTGTTTGTTAGTCTATAGGACTGAGAGGAAGGATTCACATTCTCTGTTCCTCTGACTAAGCCCACCTCGTCCCTGGCTTTCGCAGATACGGGCTTCTGGGTGATTCAGCTTCTCCTCCAGTTGGAACTGTGGGTCTCCCATGTATTCCTGTCCCTGTCTCTTTCCCAAGATTGAAAGATCATTTTTTCTTCCCTTCTCCTTGCAATGAGCTTTCATGTGGAAATTTAGACTTTTGTTCCGTATAGATAATAAAGGGAATAATCACGTTTGTGTTTTGTGCCTTTCCTGTAGCAGCTGATGATCCCTTTTTCAGGCCTCTAGTACAGGGGACTCCTTCATAGGAATCTTGGTAATATTTTTATGTCAGTCTCCAGTGAGATATGTAGAGAAAAGCCTGGAAGTGGGTACAAGTTCTCATCATATTTATATCCTCTTGCCAGACCACCCTTGACTTATCAATTCATTAACCAGCATTGCAGAATTCTTACTATTATCTGGTTCTGTCTGCCATATCTGGTTTCTCCTGGCAGGTTTGTATCTTTATTTATATACAGGTTATGTGGTTGCCGTGTAACTTTAGCTCTCTGATGATTCAAGAAAGCTACACATTTAAATTTTTTCCAGATTTCATGTTGTTACTGTAAATGTGGGATCAACGATCCCTCCAGCTTCCCACACTCCACACTGAAACCAGAATACGTGTGTGTGTGTGTGTGTGTGTGTGTGTGTCACTACCGAAGTCTGAGACAGACTGTGCTATGGTCCATTATTCCATTTCCAAGTACCACAGTTGACAATGTCCTTTCTGATTCACCATGTAGGTTTCGACTCCCACAGCTTATCAGCATACCTGGGAGGGCTTCTTTTATTTCTATCCCTGCAGGTTTTATGTTTCCTGATTTTTTTTCTCAAAACAAAAGTAATGACCCCCCCAACACTCTCCCACACATCTATCTCCCAAATAAACACAATGGCCTACAATAGTAATTACTGTTGTCAAGTTTGGGTCATTTAGTTGGGTCATTTCTGTTGACCTGTCTTTAAGTTCATAATTTTTGGCTGAGCTGATTCCATAGCTGGGACTATAGACTAGCAGTGTATTGTTTTTGTTAGAGAAATTCAATTTGTTAAAGAAAATTGAAGCCTATTTGTTGTCAATATAGCAAAGGAAATGCCTTTTGTTTTTTAGTTTTTTCTTTTTGCCAGAACTGAGCATAGCTTTTCCTTCTTAGTAGCTCAAAACCGTTAAGCTCAATTACACATAAAATTATTATTTTGATCTCAATATTCAGAAATTGCTTTCCATAGATTATAGCACAGATTACCTTGTGTGTGTCTTGTCTTCCTTCTAAGTATCTGCTATATCACTTTAGCTTCGACTGGTTTTTCTTGGTCACTCCCTTTCCAACTGAAACATCTCTTTTGAAGATTAGAATTCCATGCCAGACACATATGTGTACTTACATGTGAATTTGTAGACAGAATGCAATTGTATTTGTTTCTGAAAAACAGTCTGATAAGCAAAGGTTTACTCAGAGAAAGTTGGAAGCAAACTCACCACACAGGTTCTTTGAAGGTGTATTTCAAAGATGGTGATAGGGAAAGAGCTATTAGTCCTGAATTCCTGTTGAAACTTGTTTTTATGCTGTTACTAAGCATGGTGAAGAGTGAGGAAAACAAGTAAAATCAAAGCTACATCTAAAATAGAATGATAAATAATGCAAAGATGTTGTGTGGGGGCAGTAGAGAAAGAAAACAGGGAAATGACAATAAATAAACTAATCAAGAAGAGAATGGACCACGTCAGAAGGCACAGTGGAAGTACTCATTTGAAACATCCATTTTTTACAGACGCTGGCATTTTAGAATCATTTTTGTTGACTTTGAGAAATATTATTTCAAATAGATACTTTGCTGTCCTACCTTTATTATTAAATGTTTGTTATTTGTCATCAATTTTTTAATTAGAAATGCTAGTTAGCTAAAAAAAAAAACTTGAATGAAAATTACAGGAGGTAAGTTGAAGCAAATTGAGAGGGAAATATACTAGAGAAAATTAATAGCTCAAATTATCTAGAAAGTCTGAATTTACCAAAAATGATTGCTATTTCAAGGAACGCTTTTATGTTTTCAAGGATATATTGAATCCTATGGAAATATTTCATCTTTCAATAACATGTAGGAAAAATGCTTTTCATTCATTTTTAGGATAATTCCTCAACCATTTAATAACCAATAACATAGCTCTGTTTTCACGTGTATCCCTTACTTTGTATAATTGCTATCCCGTTTCTGCTGTAAAGATAGCTGTTATCTGCCTCTGAATTGGAAGCAGTATCATTGCCGTGCATAGTCAGTACAGCTGGCTTGTCATACAACCATCTGAGGAACGACTCAGCTGAATTAGACCATAACCTTTGAATTGACTATTTATAAACACGGGATGCTCCTTTCATCCACAGATTGGGAAATAATGCAGCCATCTTATGATCTATTAAAGCAAAGCACCTACATTTAATTATTTTAACCAAATTACATTTGAAGTGTTACACGCATTGCAAACCTTGGTGTTTTTACTTTTTCAGAGAAAATCTATTTATTGATGATTTCATCAGCCACTGAGTTTTTCTTTGTTATTCCCTTTCTAACTGAAACATCTCTTCTTTAGAAGGTTAGAATTAGTTGAAATTTTAGAATTAGTCTATTCTAGTTTAGAATATACTTTCGAAAAAGAGAAGACATGTGTTAGAAACATATTTCTGTAATTTGGAACTCTTAACGTAGTAAGAGTAGTAGTAGTAGTAATTATAGTCACCGAAATGTAAAAACTAACCAATTTGAAATTAATACCTGTATTGTGAATCATTGAGACAGAATTCTATAGACCAAGTCTTTGCAAAATTATTTAATGTTACAGATATTAATTCAGATCAGATTTGGTTAGTCATATCAAGGCATGATAGAGCCTCACTGGATGAAGTTGATTACAACTGTAAAAATAAAAATCCATAGGAAATTAAAAGGAGGTCATTGTTATTTGAATAGATGATGTGTCCTTGTAACATTTAAAAAAATTATGATCATCATTCATATAAGTTTCCAAGGCTCTCTACTCTTCAAGTTAGTTCATCATTCTTCAAGATTTTTTTTCCAGAAAGTGAAAAGTATTAGCAAAAACTACATTATTTCCAATTTAACTTTGCCCAAGTATTAGAACAAATAAAGGATATTTAGGTGGGTCAATTAACTCAAGGCCAGGTAGATTTCCCCAGATGGAGCTAAATCCCTCCTTGTAAATTCATGGCCTCTCTAATTACCTCATTATCTGAGCAACCCCTCTATGTTGTTAGATTATGTTTTGATTTACTGTTAAAGAAAATTGTTTAACCAGATATAGGTCTCAATTTGTTAAAATCACTGCCATAAAACAAGGAAGACCTTAATAGTGAATAAAAAAAAAATAATACAAAGTTAGTTACTTGTAGTTTGAAGTAATATTAGTCACAGTTTCTGAGACAGATAAAAGTGAAAAAAAAAAAAAGAAAGAAAGAAAAAAGAAACATAGAAACCTAGAATAAAGAACCAAGAGCAAGATGTGCAGTCGGCATTAATGTTAGGAATATAGTAGAAAGAAGATGTTTAAAATCAGTATTCTCATGTTTCTGTGAAAAATAAACCATTTATTCTTTCTATATCTTTGATAAGCACCACAATTGAAAATATTTAAGAAAACATTTTATGTTTAATTTATAGATTCCAAGACTTTCACTTGGAATAAAATGAAACATAATAATTAGCTTTCCAAATTCATGACTCTTACTATGATTACTATTTCCAAGTCCACATGTTAAGAGGGTAACATTCATTGTACGGTGACACAGATTGAGACATTTCAACTTAAGATCCTCAGATTTCAAGAAATAATGCATCCTTTTATTTTTCCTTCTAATTTTAAGATTAACTCATGTAACCAAAACTAATGACATGAAATCCCAAATACCCAGTATTTTTTATATTAGAAACTTTGATTTTGCAGGAGTGAGAAATATTTATTTCAAAATGAAATTTTGATATGATATTTCATATCATTATGGTTCCACTCATGATCTCATAGCACATACAATCAATTCACATTCCTCAAAATTCCTAGTAACAAAATATCGTCTCCATCTCCAAACAACATTACTCTATCTTCAAAGCAATAAACATACATTACACAAAAATGATTTTCCCTTGTGAAAAGAAGAAAATCTTTAAACAAAATATTTCTTATCTTATTAAATTTTGTTGCTATAGTTTTCAATTTGTATCAATTAATGCTGCATTATTACCTAAATAAAAGAAATCACACCTTTAGCGTATGTTAGAAATGGGGATGACAGAGAGGTCAATATAAAGAAATGATAGCAAAGGACAATTTGAGATCTGTGGAGGAATTTTTAACAGATATTTAATGTATCCAAATCCCATCTTCCATTCACATTAGCAGTTTTTTCCATTGCAACTTTATTTATACGTTTCTAGACCTTCAGAATTCTTTCACTGGAAAGGAGACAGTCCAGTGCACTAGGCGGAAGTAGCTAGTTCATAGTTTGGGCAGCTTTAGAATGGCGTAAAGTACTGCATTTTTCAATTGATTCCCAGATCCTTCTCAGTGAATGTCATCAAATTATGTCTCTCTGTCAATACTGAATAAAATCATTATGCAAACAGGATCCTACCTTTAAATCACCTTTACCATCATATTGAGATTAATCTGTTTGGCATGTACTGCTGGGCGCAATAATTAGAATCACATGAGTGTACGGCTATAGCAGTCTATAATGGAGGCAAACAATCATGATTATCTGATTACACTGGTGGGGGGAGAAGAGAAAAGACATGAATGAAATGGGCAATGAAATTAGCTCTTTCTCAAAGTCTGATGGCACTTGGGACATTCTACACGTTAAATTCACATATACATCTCTTACTGAAAAAAGTTCATAACACAGCAGACAAGCTGTCACAGAAATCTCAATCTCCTGAGTGGAAATGCAGCTAACTGACCCTGCCTGGGTGCATGTGTTTATTGATTGATACATTTATTTATTTCTGTTCACATCTAGTCCTGTGCTAGATTATGTGCATATATTTATATACGGCCACGCAAGGTTGTAAAATCTGAGATTTCTATAAAAAATCATAGATTATTTTGAATTTTCCAAATATGATGACTTAGAAACAAACGAAAGTGGTTAGAAATTCAAGTGTGCTTTAAACTCACTAGCAGGATTTCTTGTACTGGCTTCCTGTTCTTAGGAAAGGCCTCATTAGCTGTGGCAAAAGCACAACTGTACATGATATACGAAGTCTTTGGACAAGTTAGTAAGAGAAGTTAGGATTTAACCAAGCTTATGGATCAAGTTCACAGAGAAAGTACTATCATTGTTGCTAAAGGAAAATAAACTTGAATAAGAGCCACTGCTTCTTTGCCCCAGACTTTGAGCTCTCACTGCAGTCTCAACACACTTGGCCACACTGCAATGCAGTTTTCTCAAATGGACTGAATAATGACAAACAGATAAGGAAGAGGCAAAGGGAACCAGCTACTACACACACTGGAGGTAATATACAACACCGGGGATTGCATATTGACCTTTGGGCATTGGGCTCAATCGCATGCCATGCTACAGCACAGTCACACAGAGTCATGTTGACAACACAGAGCTGAATTTCAGACTCACATAATTGCCTGCGAGAAGGTACAGGAGCACTTCCATAAGCTGTGCCCTGTAAATAAAACACATGTTTTTGGAGCAAATGATGTCAGCATCAGTAACACTAGATATGGTGGATAAATGAATAAAGATAATGAAGAGAAACAAAATAAATAAATATGGTTCATGAAACTGCTTTTATCAAAGAAGGTCTTTAAGTTACTAAATTTGGCAGACAAATAGATATGAAAATAAATTTTAGGAAATTAAGTTAAAAATATATATGTAAAGTAAAGCAAAACAAGAAAGTAAAATAAAAATTACAGCAAAAGATTGGAACATTTATACTTGACAGAATGGAAGTTTTGTGAAAAGTAGAACACACATGATATTTATGAAGTGGCCTCCTTAAAAAGTAGGTTCCCTTGCACCAATTCCTTAGCTGATGTAAATGGTTTTTCAAAATATTTTAAACGAAGCAGTGAACTACTAGTTGCTTTTTTCTTTCTCTACTTGTGCAATCAACAAAAGTTGATCCCTGAAAAGCAGCATAACTGGAAAAGGGAAAAAATTGTTGAATGAAAATATTAATTGTACGGACACCAAAGTTAGAATGCTTACATTCTGAGTACGTGGCTATATCCCTCCAGTTAGCTTATCCCTCCTGTATAAATAGAAAGTACAATTTAAATATATATTTTTATTACCAGCAATGACCTTTGTCCCAAAATTATTTTATAACACACTCAAAGTAGATGTTTGAAAACACTGAGTAAATAAAAATCTCTGTGAAAATCAATACTTAATTTTAAATATAATAACTTACAAAAGACAAGAACATTTGAAAATGATTAATATTTACTGAGCACTTATTTACTCGTGAAATTCCTATGCGTACAGAGCCCATAACAAATTAACTCACACAGTTACCACCACAGTCCCTGAGGGAGTTGTTATTTTTCACTTTTATTCATTATTGATCCCATTTCTGCTGATAAGAAAAATTCTGTTTCAAATTGATTAAGCAATTTTAGATTTGCGTTTGTGTCAGTTAAGGAACCAAGTTATTAAGCTCTGTTATAAAGTTAAAATGGCGGGGGGGGGGCGTCTACAACATGATCTCTATTGCTAAAATTTAGTGAATTTTGTTTCTAGCAAATGTTAATATTAAGGCTTTAGTCTTATAAAAATATACTAAGGAGGGAACATACTTTATAAAATATTTGCATGCCTGCATTGAAGGTTAAAAAATAAGGTGTGCAAATCCCTTGCTTGATTTTCCTGTGTCTAAGAATATGTTTAAATCTCTCATCTATTTAGGAATAAGCATGTCCTTTTAGCCAGGGTCTTTTGGAATTTGCCTGGTGTGGGTTTAAATAATTTTTTCTTTGGATAATGGTTTGTGAGTGACTTTGATCAAAGAATTGCATGAACTTTCACTTAGAAGAAAGCACAGTAGTTAATAAACTTGTCGTGGAGGCACAAGTACAGACTGTGGATGCCAATTCCATCAGTTATTTATGCCAAATGAGCATTGAACATTGAGCTGTTCAAGACAGAATCTTGAGCACGCTGATGTTTTTGAATTTGAGGTTCAGGGCAGAAATCAAGGAAGGTAAACATCTAAGTACTCTTCCAGCATTGTATTTGAGATGGAACAAAGTTATACAATTCAGATGGAAAGAAATCAAAGGAATATCTAGATCAGAAAGGGAATCTGGCTAAATCTGGAAGATTTAAAAATAGGATATGCACACATAGGTTTATCTGATTCTACAGCAAAAGATTCACGGCATAGGTCAATTTTTTTTAAAAAAAGGCTATCATTTGCAACAAATTTATTCAGTTTTTTAAGACTTTAGAGCTTTTAATGTGTTACCTCAATGCCAAGTAGCAAAATCTAAAACAGTGGTTCTCAAACTTTCTAATGCTGCTCTTGGATTTAAGTGATTCTCTTGCCTCAGCCTCCCAGAGAGTAGCTGGGACTACAGGTTTCCAGCATGAGGCCCAGCTAATTTTTGTTGCAGTTGTCATTGTTGTTTAGCTGGCCCAGCCTAGGTTCAAACCCGCCAGCCTTGGTGTATGTGCTGGTGCTGTAACCACTACAGAATGGGTGCCGAGCTTCAGTTTTTATATCTTTCACAAAGCTATTTAGGTTAGTGTTAATTGGTAACTTTTCAATTTCTTCCATTTTTTTCATATCTTGTCTCTATTACGGACTTAACTTTTTAAACAAATTTACTTATTTCATAGACTGTATCAATCCAAAATCTCTAATACATTTAACCTGCAAAATATACTCAATAGTAAATATTTTCCTTCTGTACCTTTAATGTTCATTTGAAATCTAACTCACTGTAGAGTTTTCTTCAGAATCCTGTGAAACTTGGTTTGAATGTGTTTTCTTCCATAACACTTTTATTTTATTTTAATTATTAAGATGAAGGTAGCAATGATTAGATTACATTGTTCACATTTGTTTGGTAAAGTTGAAGTTGTATTTAAGCCCTTCACAAGGGGTGGTGCTCTGTACCTTTACATTGTGCCTATTGGGTGAGAGCACAGATATCCCCTTCCCTCCTCCCTCCCTGTCTTGTTTCCCCTCCCCCATTTGAGCGTAGTTGTGTTTTTCTCTCATGTGGGAGTGCAATTGTCTTTCTATTGGTTTCTTCTTAATATTGCATACGCTGGATACTTACTTTTCCATTCTTGGGATATTTTACTAAGAAGAATGTTCTTCAACTCCATACAGGTAAATACAAACCATGTAGTCTCCATCATTTTTATGGTTGAATAATATTCCAGGATATAATACAGTTTAGTAATCCACTCAAGAGTTGATAGGCTTGGGTTGATTCCATGTCTTGGTGATTGTGAACTGAGCTGCAATGGACATTCTAGTGCAAATACCCTTATGATAAAATGAGTTTTTTCCTTCTGGGTAGATACCTAGGAATGTGATTGTGGGATCAAAAGGAAGGTTTACTGTTAGCTCTTTGAGGATTTTCCATACTTCTTTCCATTGAGGCTGTATTAGTTTGCAATTCCACCAGTAGTGTAAAAGTGCTACCTTCTCTCCATAGCCATGCCAGCCAGCATCAGCAGCTTTGGGACTTTGTGATGTGAGCTATTTTCACTGGGGTTAGGTGACATTTCAAGGTGGTTTTGTTTTAATTTCTGTGATAATTAGGTATGATGAGCATTTTTCATGTGTCTGTTGGCCATTTATCTGTCTCCTTCAGAGAAGGTTCCCTTCATATATCTTGCTCACTTATATATAGGATTGTTGTTCTTTTCTTATTCGTTAGTTTGAGTTCCTTGTAGGTTCTAGTTATCGGCCCTTTGTCAAATTCCTAGCACGCAAACATCTCTTCTCATCCTGTAGGTTATCTGCATGCTTTAGATATTGTACTCTTAACTGTGCGGAAGTTTTTTAGTTAGATCACTAGAAACAGAAAAGTAAGATCTCTAATAATCTAAACCATAAATTGAAAAGGAGAAATAATATGAGATACCACTGAAATACAAAGGATAATCATTGATTACTACAAAAAAAAAAAATCTGTGCCCAAGAATTTGAAAATGTGAAGGACAAGGACCAATACCTAGAATTGCACCCCCCTGCTAAACTCAACCAGGAAGATTTAGAAATTTTGAACATACCAAAATCAAGCACTGAAATTGCATCAACAATACAAAATTTTCCAAAAAGGATAAGTCTTGGACCAGATAGTTTCACACCAGAATTCTATCAAACCTTCAAAAAGTTACTCATACCTAAATTACAGAACCTATTCCAAAAGATAAAGTATAAATAAACTCTCCCCAACACATTCTATGAAGTAAGTAAACATCACACTAATACAAAGGCCGGTAAAGAACCAACTAGAAAGGAAAAATGCAGATCAATATTATTAATGAATATTGACACAAAAACATTCAATAAAATCCTAGCAAATGGAATACAGCTATATAGTACAAAAAAAACACATGGTGATCAGGTGGATTTTATCCTAGGGATGAAAGGTAATTCATCACATAAATAGAAGGAAAAACAAAGACCATACAATCCTCTGAATAGATGCAGAAAAAGCATTCAACTAAATTCAGCATTCCTTTCTGACAAAAACACTTAAGAAAACAGGCATAGATGGGATAATCCTTGAACTGATACAGGCTGTCTACAACAAACCCATAGCCCATATCATACTGAATAGAGTAAAACTGAATACTTTTGCACTTAGAATTAGAACCAGACAAGGATGCCCACTTTTACCACTGCTATTCAAACATAGTGCTGGAAATTTTAGCTAATGCAAGCAGGCAAGAGAAAGACATCAAAGGTGTTCAAATGGGGACAGAGGAGGTCAAACACTCGCTTTTTGCTTATAATATGATCTTATACTTAGAAAATGCCAGGAACTAAACCCCAAGCCTCATGGAAGGGATCAAGAAATAGAGTAACATCACAGGATACAAAATCAACGTCCACAAATCAGGAGCCTCCATATACTCCAATAACAGTCAAACTGGAAATCAAAGAAAAAGACACAATACCCTTCATAGTAGGTTCAAAGAAAGTGAAATACCTGGGAATATACCCAAAAAAGGGCATGAAGAATCATTACAGAGAGAACTAAAAAACCCTGAGAAAATAAATTGCCGAAAGCATTAACAAATGGAAGAACACTATATGTTCATTGCTGGGAAGGATCAAGATGGTTAAAATGTCCCCGCTACTCAAAGTGTTCTACAGATGTAATGCAATCCTCATCAAAGGACCACCATCATCATCAAAGTACCAACATCATACTTTGAAGAACTTGAAGAAATAGTACTTCATTTCCTATGGAACTATTAAAAAACCCAAATAGCCAATACAATTATAAGAAATAAAAACAAATCTGGAGACATCACTTCAGAGTTCAGCACATACAAGCCTAAAGTGATCAAAATAGCATTGTACTGGCACAAAGACAGAGACAAGATCTATGGGATAGAAAAGATAATCTAAAGATGAACCCAGCCATTTTGAACATTTGCAATAAACTGTTTATTGCAGCTCAATTTACAATCACCAAAGTGTGGAAACAACCTAAATGCTCACAAACCCAGGAATGGATTAACAAGCTGTGGTATATGTATAACATGTAATACTAAACTTACTATTCAGCCGTTAAAAAAGATGAAGACTTTACATCTTCTGTATTAACCTGGATTAAGTGGGAACACATTCTTCTTACCATAATATCACAAGAATGGAGAAATAAGAATCCAACATACATACACTCCTGGGAGAAGAACTCAGCTCAATTCCAGGTTGGGGGCAGGGGAATGAAGGAGCAGAGAGAGGAGAGGAGAGAGGGGGATGGGAGGTCACAGTGTATGGCACACTTCTTGGAGAAGGACACAATTATAGCAGGGAGTTTACCTAACAAATGTAATCAGTGTAACCTGGTTCTTTGCACTTTCAATGAACCCTAAACAATGAAAAAAACCTGATTTTGATAAACCAAACAAAAATATATACCAGGGGGAAAAATCCCTATTAAATAAGTGGTGCTAAAGAACTGTTTACCTACCTGTAGAAGACTAAAACTGGACCTACACCTCTCACCATTGACAAAAATGACTCTCACTGGATGAAAGATCTACATTTAAGACATAAAATTATGAAAATTCTAGAAGTGTAGGAAAAACTCTTAACAGCATTGGCATGGGAAAATATTTTGTGAGGAACATCCCCTTGGCAATTGCAACAACAACAATAAATGAATGGGAGATAATTGATCAGATTTTGAAGAGGAACAACTTGGTTTTAAATTTAATCTAACTGGTATCAAAAAAATTTATTGAATGTTATTCTTTCATTCCAAAACTTGATGTAAAAGAAGGTCAGACAAATAAGTTCATGAACTCATCCTAGAAAAAGTGCTACATACCCTATTGCTGAATATCACTGTCATCTTCGAAGTAATTCTCCTGGGAAGCTGTGCACTGACAGCAGCACCTAGTCCACCCTTCAAACCACTTTCTCTATGATGAGTGGCAAACTTAATTGTCAGACCTCCTATGGTAACAGCTCAGACTACCATTCCAGAAAAAGAGTTCCAAGACTGCACTCATCAGTCATTGTTCCCCAAAGAGAGTACTTAGACGGTGATCACAGTAATAGTCAGCAGGGGTATACATCACATTGTTCTAGATTGAGTTTGTGAACCTAATTGACCTTGTATGTGTACATCCTCTGAGTTGTCTTCCCAGATCACATTTCTCCTTTCCAGTCATGTATTTCTGTGTCAATTAAGTTTTTTTTTTTTTTGCTTGTACTTTATACAGGTGACTGTTTTGTATCTGTATTTTCCATTATACTGTTAATCACATAACTTACATGTTTTCCTCAGTGGAATATTTACAATTAAAAATGCCATCATATGTCAGCATAAAGACCAAATATAGACAAATGTATCGTATATCAAATCAAAGATAATGCATTTCCAAAGTGATCATTTATTTAATCCAGACTTTATAAACTAAATATATGTATGTCAGTTAAAAATAAAGGATAGTCAATATGACTATTTTTTTTTTCAAGTAATACTCGGTTGGGGCAACTAACAATCAGTTATTACCTTAAGGAGTCTAATCATTGCTAAAAATACTATTCTTAAGAAAACTGGATAAACAGCTTAAAATCAGTTAAAAATATATTTAGGGAGATATGATGATGAAGCCTCGATTCTCATTTCCCACATCATGTTTAACCTAAACAATTTTCTTTCTAAAATGTTAATTTTGGAAAGTCCACCTATCTTTTACACAGCTAAGGTTACAATAAGTAAAGTATACAGGCAACCTTCAGAATGGGAGAAGGTATTTGCATGCTATGAACTGACAGAAGGTTGATAATCAGAATTGACAGAGAACTCAAACTAATCCATAAGAAAAAAGAAAACTATTGCATTTATAAGCAGGCAAGATAGGAACAGAACCTTCTCTGAAGAAGACAGATGGTTGGGCAACAAACACATGAAAAAAATGCTCATCATACCTAATCATCCGAGAAATGGAAAACAAAGTCACCTGGAGATATCCCCTCACCCCAGTGAGAACAGCCTGTGTCACAAAGTCCCATAGATACAGAGAGAAGGGAGCACTTTTACACTGCTGGTGGAATTGCAAACTAATATGGCCTCAATGGAAAGAAGAACGGAGAGTCCTTAAAAAGCTAACACTAGATCTTCCATTTGATCCCACAATCCCATTACTAGGTATCTACCCAAAAGGAAAAAATATATATCATTTCATCACAAGGGCATTTGCACTAGAATGTTTATCACAGCCCAATATCCAATCACCAAGACATGGAATCAACCCAAATGCCCATCAACTCATAAATGGATTAACAAACTGTGGTATAACAGGGAATACTAGTCAGCCATAAAAATGATGGAGACTTTACATGCTTTGTTTTTACCTGGATGGAGCTGATCAACATTCTTCTTAGTAAAATATCCCAGAATAGAAAGGCAAGTATCTGACCTCTTCACTCGATACTAATGTGAAACCAATAGATAAACAACCGCAACCCCACATAAGAGAAAAAAAATTAATACAAGCAAGGGAAGAAAGAGGAGAGAAAGGGAAGAGGGGAGGAGAGGAGGGAGGAGGATGCTAAGCCCTCTCCTAATGGCACAATGTAAGGGTATACAGCCCATTCCCGGGTGAAAAGTTCAACTACAACTTGAATTTACTTAACAAATACAAACATTGTAACCTACCAATTTTTACCCTAACATTAATCTAACATTTTATTTTATTTTATTGAGACGAGAGTTTCCCTTTGTTGCACTCCGTAGATTGGGGTGGCATCATAGATCACAGCAACCTCAAACTCCTGGGCTCAAGTGATTCTCTTATGTCAGCCTCCCAAGTAGCTGGGACTACAGGTGCCCACCACAATGCACAGCTATTTTTAGCAATGGGGTCTAGCTCTGTCCTCAGGCTGGTCTCAAACCCATGAGCTGAGGCAATCCACCCACCTCGGCTTCTCAGAATGCTAGAATTATAGGCGTGAGCCACTGTGCCTGAGCGAATCTGACTTTTTTTTAAAAAAGTCCATCTATACCTTGACATTTCAATTGAAATAACAACTAACAATTTTAAAATATCCAAATCAAAGTATATAACTTGTTCATCCAGGCCATGGTAAAGAACAAGACAGTGTTCAATTTTTTGCAGGAGCTTAATACAGTAAAGAACTACTCCACTCCTGAGTTTCCCCCCACCCAACACACACTATACAAATAGTATAGTTCAGGGATAGCATTTCCCTTATTGAACTAAATTTTTACATTTTACAATGCTTTATAGCACAGCATATGCTTATTTCATGGGTATTACCATATCAGAGATGACAAAATTCCCTAAAGCCTATGATTTCACCTCCATATTAGATCTTTCCTATTCTTACATATGGAAAACAGAAAGAATTACCAAAATAAATTTCCATAGCAAGGAAACCAGAGAAGGACACTGACAGCCCTGAACCAAGGTTTATCAGCTCCCACTTACAAGTGGCTTACTAACAGGTGCTGAGCCTGGATGTGACAGTACATGACAGGACAAAGCCCGTGCTAGTGCACTGTGGGAGGCTGGTCTGTGAATTACATGGGTCTGGTAATTTTCATGTAATTAACAAGTCATCTGAGTTGTAAATAACCACTGAAACAACCCCATGATTTTGGAAGAGAGAACAAATAGGAAAAACAGAAATCCCTAAAAGAAAGGCAAGAAATGCCTTAAAAAAACACAAAACAAGGTGATGACCCTCCTCACCACCTCCCTATTCTGGAAGTATTTACTCAGTTAAGAAAATAAAAATAATAAATTGTAGCCATCGTTCAGAGCACAGAGATAGAAAATAATAATATACAATTTTGTTAGAATGAGAGTCATTACCATTTTTACCTGAGAAAAATTTGAAAATAATATCTCAAGGATAATTGAATAAGAATTCAGTATTCATTCACTGGCTCCAGGCACACACACCACAAAGCACAACAGTGCTAGACACGGAATGGAAATAGGAGCATTAGAAAACTCTTAAGTAACACTTTATCCAAGAGCCTGCGGCCAAGTGGTTTTCAAAATTCAGAATTATTGAGAATTTACAAAATAAAACCCTTAGCTCAGTCTAGAGCTGGAATAATCAAAGACATTAATATTTCTGCAGCAAAAATATAACCCCACTGTGATTTAAAAGAAAACTGTAAATAGCTTCTTTTCGATTCCAATCAGGTCATATTAGGCTACCAAATAATTCATAAAAGAATAAGTTTTCAGGGCATTTTGTTTGCTTATTTGTGTTCTGGATCTCAGAATTGCAGATAAGGGCCTAGGAAGCTGTAAGATTATTAAAAATTATATAATTAGTAACTAAGGAGATAAGAACATTTTTAGAGTTTTAATTGTATTACCATGGGTATCAGAAACTTAGAAAGTTAAAATTCTCCTGATAATGAAATAGTTTAAAAACAATTAGTCGTTCAAGAAAATAGAGTTAAGATTCTACCATTTACAAAAGAGTGCCTACGATTTGAAATAATCACCCACAAATATGGAAATTTTATCTTGATCTTCTTCATGGTATCTACCTGTGGAAATACTATGATTTAATAATATAACCATTTTAAATCTTCTATAATGACATTATTTTAAATAATGACATTACTAACAAAGACATCAATATCCTATGTCCCATCATGCTTTTTGGTGGAATTTCTATTTAAACATAGGAGAGCAATGTTTCAAGATTTTATATGCCACCCAGCACTGTCCTCAAGGATTAAACAAAAGAAATGGCTGAGTAATTCAGTAGTCTGTAAAATGCTTGGCAGGTCCCTGAAATTGGAAACTATTCAGGTGTGTGCATTTTAGGTACCTAAACTGTATTCTAAATAACTATTGTTATTTAGTTATTAGTTATAAATTGTGCCTATTTAGATTCTTGCTGTGATATTTATTTTAACCCTTCATTAGGGTGCTCCAATTAAATATATCAAAATGTTATCGCCCTTAAACTTCCTCCTGAAATCTGCCCAGGCATGCCCTTGATCTGCCACCTTGGTTGACATACATTGATGAAATCACTTGCTCGTTAATCAAACCAGGTCATATACAGAACACTGAATAAGAATTCAGTATTCATTCACTGGCTCCAGGCACACACACCAAAAAGCAAAACAGTGCTAGACACGCAATGGAAATAGGAGTATTAGAAACTCTTTCAATAGACTAAATTCGGTGTACCCAGTTTGTTACCTTTATGTGACAAAAAATAATGATTACCAGGGTGAATTTCTACAGAACTCATTTCAGGAATAATTCTTTAGCCATGTTTTAAATTTGAAGGTAGTATAAAGAAAACAGAGACAATCAAGTGAGCAGAATTTACTATTAGGTCTCTTAGCTACTAAAAAGGGAGAGATACACAAAAATACATATAAACAACTAACTAAATACAGAGATAAGTAAATAAGAGAGGTAACATGAAACACTTTTCTTTATCTTCTACAACAGCCTAGTAGAAATTCAAAAATGAACCCTACAAGGGTAATGATAAATCACATTCTCATTGCCCCTAAATAAATGCTGCTAGATCTAAACATGTCTATTAAGGAAATAACCACTGGAAAATGCATTGATAAAATTACACGTAAGTCCTTCCTTTTACCTCCTTCTAATGTTATTTAACATAGTCACGCAGGTAGTAGAACCGTACGTACATTAACAACCATTCTTAAAACAAATGTCAGTATCATTAAAGTACGGCTAGTTTTCATAAATACATATAATTGTTTGTGAAAATATATATTAACTTGTCTTAGATGCCTTGGCTTTACATTCTTTATTCTGTTCTTAAATTGACCCTGTGGGAAGCTATTTCACAATTTTCAGCAATATATCTCCTGCTGGTACTTCAGTAAGAAACACAGGAGGTGGGCATGTCCTCTGATGGTACACTGAGGATAGGAAATGCAGTATCACCCACAAGGAAAACACAAATTCCTCTGCGGGCTTTAGATCATTTTAACTTATAATAGTAATCACAACCTACTGTATTTCCTGGGGATTTCCCAAGGCACAGCCAAAGGCAATCAGTTCCTCCCAGCTAGTCATAAACGTCCTGTATTTCTTTCATTGCTTAAATATTGCCCTAAGCCCGTTTCTTTTATTATATCCCTTTGAAATGGAGTGAACCATTTCCCAAAAGACACTTATCAAGAAGAAGGTTGACATTTGCAACAATAAGAAACAGCTTGCACTGTGTATTAATATAAGTGCCTGAAAGACTTGACGTGCATCCTTCTAATTATTTTAGAGTTCTCGTCTCTGACTGTGCATTCATTTATTATCAATAGAAAATGAAGTCTTTTAAATGTCAGTACTCTTCACACTACAGAAGCAAGAAAAATAAACTAATACTGAGCAGAGTCTATTAAGGTTGATTTTGTTTTATACCTTTTTATGGTAGAAGCAGAGATAAGCATTCTCTTAATTTTATTCCCATTTGGCACAGATGTACCAATTATGATGAATTATAATTATGATATGCTTTTCATTACAGAAAAAGGACTTCTCAAAAGGATCAAGAGGTGAATTTAATAATTCTAAAATACACACCTCTTACACACATACACATAAACACATTTTAATACCTGTCAATAATCCTCTCAACCAGCTCAGCGCCTGTGGCTCAAGCGGCTAAGGCGCCAGCCACATACACCTAAGGTGGCGGGTTCGAATCCCCAGCCCAGGCCCGCCAAACAATAATGATGGCTGCAACCAAAAAATGGCCGGGCGTTGTGGCGGGCGCCTGTGGTCCCAGCTACTTGGGAGGCTGAGACAGGAGACTCGCTTGAGCCCAGGAGTTGGAGGTTGCTATGAGCTGTGATGCCATGGCATTCTACCCAGGGGGATAGCTTGAGGCTTGTCTCCAAAAAAAATAAAAATAAAAAAAAAATAATCCTCTCAACCTTTGGTTGACCCTTGGGTTTGCTACAAGCCTGCCTTTACCTACTTCTTTAAATTTACATATCAGTCTACTAGATACCATTCAGACTAGCTGTTAAATAGAATAGGAAATGGAAAAAATGTAGACTGTTTGATGTAGGGAAAAAGAAGATAATTATGCAAAGTTTATGTCTTAATTGGTTAAATTTGAACTGCATCTGAGTAAGTTTGCATCTTGAAGGCACAGTAACATTCCAGTTATCTGGAATTGGGCAAGCAAAATTTTCAAAAGCTCCTTGTTAGTAAAGTGGTAAAAAGGAAAAAAAAATATTCAAAAGCATGAGTGAAACATGAAGCTGAAAGTGAAATGGTCATGAAAAGTAAGAGGGATATCGCAACATAGCACTGTACCATAGCTAGAGAATATGGCCACCTTGGGCCAGAATATATATTAAAAGATAAGAAATCAATACCCTCTCATTTGGAATATCAGACCAGCCAGGTAAGCACCAAAGAAAGACTGCAAAACTAGGAAGAACAAAAACTGTATTTCTTTATGTTACACATTTTATTTTAATCTGAAACATGTGGACGTCAATTCGCTGACCTGTATTTTAACATGAAACCAAGGCCTTTCTTTGAATTAGGATCTTTCCCTAATTCTCGTCCCCTTCCTTTTTCTTGGACAGTCGCTTGGTAACGCAGCTTTCTCAAATTTCAGTTTAGGTCCCTTTAAAGTGGCTTCAGAGTTTAACATTCCTTGCAAATTCATTGAAATTTGAATTCTTTCTATGTATTTACTTATTTCTCCCAGGTTTTTCAGTGTTTAAAATTCTCTCTACAGCATTAAACTTGGTTTTGGTCATTCTTTGTCCTATTTTATCAGTTTACTTAAAATTTCACTCGTTAATCTACTAACAATAATTATAATATTCATTTCAAGTAGAATGAAAAGGTATGGGGGGAAAAAAACTTATGGAATAGAAGTTGACAGGCTAATAATGGGAGAGGTGCCTATCACTTTCAGCCCCATAGGTTTCTAGTGGGCCTGTGGCATTTGCATTAATCCAGTGAGTGGGTTAAGTGGAGTCTTCTGACAATCTGGAAGATAAAGTTAATGTAAAATTTTGTTCAGAACTTATTTTTAATATAGGATAAGTTTTGATAGGTACATATGAAAGGGCTAGACCGGCGCCATTTTGTCATTTACTGCATAAGCTCTGTTAAACCGCAGGGCCACTCCCTCCTGCCTTCCCCCACACCTGCATGCACAGCCATTAAGCCACTGATTGAGACACCTTAGGCAGACAGCTGCCATACCACCATAATAGGTCATGAGTTTCAGTCCCTTGAACAGCTCCCATAATAGGTAATAGGTTTCTACTGAAATTCAGGTATTCTCCTTCTACTACCTAATTAGGCTACACCACCTCTAGCCCCAGTTAAGAAATCCCCTGTACCAATCCAAATCCTTCTTTACTAGTGAAATCACTAACCAATGAAAAGTGTACTCGTACCCTCCTACCCTTCTTGCTTTCTGTACCCCATAAAAACTACCTCCACGCAGGTTCGAGACTCTTCCTCGGTGCATATGCCAGGGGAGTCCAGCCTCGGGCTTGGCCCGGGCCTGAAGGCTCGTCCTTGGCTTGTGTGCCAGGAGAGTCCGGGCTTCCCGGGCCTGAATAAAACTCACCTCTTGCTTTTTACATCGGAGTGTGTCTCGGACTGTTTGCTGGAGGTCACCTGGGAGAATTTTCGGGCATAACACATACACTAATAAAATATTAATTTTCTGCTGTTTATATGACAATCTTCAGTTATCTGGAAAATTCTCCTAATTCACCATACTTTGGGTTCTTGAGTTGGTAGATTTATGTAGTTTTATGTATATTGATATATAATAGTTTATGTAACTCATTATTTAATTAGTAATTTTCAATGCAATATTTACTGAATATTCAATAGATTATGATTTATATTTACTAAAAATGTTTTAAATTAACCACAATTTCAAAGAAGGATTTTAGAGACTAACATCAAATTTTAATATTTGATAAGTGGAATTAATCTATTATTTCTCTAACAGGTTAATAGTTGTAATCAGTAGCCACTGAAAATTCTAGTTAAATATCTAAAAAAGTCAGTAAGTTACATCTGATATTTCTTTCTTATGGCTTAGTAAGACCAATACAAAAAAAAAAAAAATCAGCTTATACACAATTAACCCCCATTGTGTTTTTAGTTATTTTAGCTAAAAAAAAAAAATGAGAGGGAAATGGAAAGAATATTAGATGTACATTCAAATAAATATTATAATCTCTGTAATATTTCAGTAAAATTCTTTTTAGAAAATGTTCTATTTATTAAAGGACAGCTAATTTGGAATTATTTTAGGTAAATAATAAACCATTTATTATTGAGAAAATGCCCAATATATTTAAAATATTAAAAATTACAAAGATTACAAACCATACATGTAATCAAAACATTACAAACCATATATCTAATCATAACTACAACCAAAATTTATTTATTGTATAAGTAACTATTCCTTTGCCATATGACTTAAAATGATAAAATTATGAGAAACATTTTAACTCAAAGAGAGAAGTACTTTCTCTTTGTAGTTCCTGTTATCTATTAAAAAAATAATTTGTGGTCTTGCGAAGGCATTCAACAAATGCAATATAAGTGTGCTTTAGGAAAATTATAAGGCATTCTCTAACCCACTCACTAGTTTTTCATCCAGGTGCTTTGTTAAAAGTCAGCAGGGCACATATTTATAGTTTGGGTGCATGATAACATAATTATTTCCCTGTTTCCTTTACTTGTCCATATTAAAAAAAAATTGAATATTACCTGGATTACAAATAGGCAGTATTCTTGTGAAATGAATGGTGTGGGAGAGAACCTCAAATTGTCTTATTTTGACAACACAGATTTTAAAAATATATCATTATGCTTATATTTTCATGCATATTAACTTTAAAAAAAGGAGTAGCTTTTATCTTGATAAACTCCTAATAAGGAACCAGGAGAATTTTTCCAGCATTAATAAATTAAAAATGATTTCTAAGTTTTAATGATTATTAATGATATTTTTCTATCTAAGTTTGCTTTTCAGATTAAACTACCCTAGGTTTTCTATTTTCATTTAATGGTTATTAGCTTCAATTCTTCCAGTGCCTAATATCTAACATTCTTTCAACAGAACGTCATCTTGGCTTATAAAGTATAAAGGTGGAAACAAATTTAGACTTAGATAACTGAAAGACTCTGTTAGAGATGTGCGTGGGGTAATAGATAGGAAAATGTGGGTCGGTTATGTTTCTAGAACTCAGTGCCCTTTAAATTTGCATTCTGCGTCCTTATTTTGTAACATAACTTTCAAATTATATATATTTAGCAAAATCAATCATTTGAGATCTTATAGTAAGCAGATAAAATAAAATGAATAGACTTGAATTTTGAAATTTGGCAGCAGACTACAAAAATTTAAGTACAGAATATCATAATTAAAATTAATGTCTTCTGACCCATAGCAAGTAGAAAATATAAGTACTTAATTCTCACACCAGTTATATTTCTAGCAAAATAAGTATATTAAGTAGTCATGTCAGAACGTTCAGTCAAATTTATTGAGGAAAATCTGAATATTAGGCATTGTTCCTTTGATTGATTTTTTCCCCCTAGATTATATGCTTGTGTAAGCAGCAAATCTAACTAACTATACACACAGGTGTCAAATATGTGTGTATATTTCAGGATATTTTCCCATATACCATCTTATTTACTTCTCACAAAATTCCCACCAGCTGGGCGATTTTATTTCTGTTTTATAGAGAGTGAAGCTGAGGCCTATAATGGTTTAATGACTTGGAGAAGGAGTAAGTGTGAACAGTTACTAGGGCAAGTAAATCTGAAGGTAATGGGATCCAGGCTACGTTAAGCTGAGCTAAGCTGAGCAATTTAGTTTCTACGAAGTTTTTTTTTCTTTTTTCATGTGATAAGACCCTCGAGTTCAAATCAGAGATCAGAATTTAATCCTTCTCCTCGTATATCACATTGAGTTAGATTAGAAATGTTTTGAAAGTTTTCTCCTACATCATTGTCCTATTCAGACATAGTATGAATGCCATTAAATGTGGCTATAAATTTGTAATAAATAATTAAGCTGCTTTCTAATTTAAAAAAATAAAATTTAATTGGAATTTTGGCCATTTGACAAGAATGAAATATAATTGTGTTTTTAAGTGACACTAATTAGACCTATGAACCTATAACTATAATGAGGACAGTTTTCAAATTATAATCTCTGTCTATACTTCATGATCCAACTACATTCATTCATTAATTCAGTCAACATATATATATATATATATTTTTTTTTTGGCAGATTTTGGCCAGGACCAGGTTTGAACCCGCCACCTCCAGTATATGGGGCTGATGCCCTACTCCTTTGAGCTATAGGCACCACCTCATTCAACATATAATATTCACTAAATGCCTGCCACTTTGGGGCATTATTCTATATTTCACTAATGTGTTCGACTATGGAAAACTTACTTAAAAAATAAGATTATTGCACTATACCTTGAGTGCCTGCCAGATGCCAGACATTTTCATGTCTAATACAAATTATTATTTTCATAAATGATATTTATCATTCATTGAGTATGTTTGGTACTGAGTATGTCTTTTGTACTAAATGTATTAAAAGCATTAACTATTACAAACTGACAAAAAACTTCATAGATAAATGTATTTTTTTTAGCCCTTTTTTCCAAGAAAGAATCTAAGACACATAGACGTTGCATTATTTGCTCAGAGATTCAGAGCCCCGACCTATAAATTAAGATTTGAACCTGAACAGTTTAGTACCAGTCCCATGTTCTGATCACCATGCAGTTACCATTTTGTAAACTTTCAATACTTTTCATACATTATTTATTTTAATTATCATGACACTCCTCCAGGGCAAATATTACCTTTATTTTACAATTCAGGAAATTAAAGATTATGAAAGCAGTTGAATCACCTGCCTAAAGTCAAACATTTCTGTCCCACTCTCAAATCTACCATGCTCAGTTGCACCCAGGTCCTTTAGTCCTACATTACTCTGGAACAGGTTAGCATGTTTGGGCACTAGCAAAATAAAGACACAAATTTGGCATATGTATGGAAAAACAGGACACTTGCTACTTACTAATTTTTCAAAGCAACAAAGTGAAGATAAAAACTCTAACTGAGTAAGATTCTTCCTTTCTTGTTCTTGAAGTCCAGGTCAGTGTTGTGTCCATCTGAATTATTTAAGTGGGGGAAGGGTAGTAAGACACTATAATTTTCAGTGCTCAGAGCTTCTCAGAGTTTTAGTCTGATGTATATCTCATTTAATAGTCATAAAAATGACACGAGAGAGCTTTTTTTTTAGGAAAAGCAGAAGCAGAGACATTTTAATAGTTTGTGCAAAATCATAAGATTGGTAGTACGCAGCAGATATTAAGTGTAAACTAAAGGCATTTTGCCTCCACAGTCCAAATTCTTTCTAAGATTTCATGATGACAGTTAGTCTGCTCAGAAGAAAGCTACTGGGACAATGTAGAGACTAAAACCATGTCATAAAAGAAGCAGTTAAAAAAAAGTAGAGGGTACTCAGGAAAAGAGAAAACTCAGGATACCCTGAAACCAACTTCGCATGTACTGCCAGGTATAATACATAAAAAATTATATGATCCTAATGAAGCAGGTCAAGGACAAAGGATGAAGAAGAAAAGTGCCACATTGGAAACTTACGTACTTGACTGATAGTCAATAGTAGAGGGTTTGGAAATAGACTGGGTAAATATCTGAGGGTGATGGAAGGACTGTACCAGCCCCAGTGGTAGGGAGCAACACATTAGTTACAACGCTGCCTAACAAGTGTGGCTATGTTTTGATATCATCTGAAAAATTATTGGTACAAAAAATGCTCATGCCTGGGTACCTTCAACAACAATTCTGATTTAACTGGTAGGGGTATAGCCTAGGCATAAGAATTTTCAAAAACTTCCTAGGCAACTGGTCCTAACATTTAGCAAAATTTGATGACCACTGGATTATAAATCCTATAAAGTACTTGTCAGTTTTGAAAGTCTTTTGCCATCAGATGACTCAAACTGAAGTAGAACCATGAGCTTTAGAAGTTTTGAAAATTCATTTTTTAACAGGGGACCGTCTTCCATAGCATAGTATTTTTGATCATATATTTGAACTCAGAATGGAATTCTCTCTGTTAACTAAACTAACTCTGTAAGGCCCAGTTGCTTTAATTCACATGGTGGGATATTAGACGTCTTCCCTTGATGGGTTGTTAAGAGGATTAATGACAGTCATCCTCAAACTATGGCCCATGGGCCACATGTGGCCTGCCTAGGAGATTTATCTGGCCTTGCTGGGTGTTTTTGCCACCGCTGCCTGTCCTGCTTAGCAGCTGACTCGTCCCAGAGCCAGCAGTCTGGCCCTCCAATGGTCTGAGGGACAGTGAACTGGCCCGCTGTTTTAAATGTTTGAGGACCCCTTATAAGATCTAGCACAACCCCAATAGTAGTTATTACTTGCCTGACTAATTCCATTGAAGTTGAAAGTATAGTAGAAAACATTTTCCTCCCCACATCCCACATGTGTGTGTGTGTGTGTGTGTGTGTGTGTGTATCCACGGAGAATGATATGTGGGGAGAACAGTGTATTATCCTGTTGATAATTATTGACTGCTTTTACTCTTTGACTTTCTATGGCATATATTTTACACCCATTAAGCTTACTCAGCGTGCTTTTATTTTTGAAGTGAAAGTGTAAGCTCATCAAGGTGATTAAAGTAATAGTATCCAGGAACTGAGGTCATAAACACCCAGCTATCTACTCACAGCAACCCTGGAAGTTGATCCTGCTGTGAATTGAATTAATTTTGAAGTTTGTGCCTCTCTGAATCTGACAGACCATAATACACATGAAAGAATAAACATATTAGCACATTCTGCTCTTCTTGTTCTTTGTCTTTAATCTTTTTGCAATGGCTTCCTTTCCCACTTGCTACTCAGTTGAACAAACCTTCTTTTGTAGAAATACCAAGGTCCTGTTCATGTTTGTATGAGCGCCTATCCTTTCATGACGATCACGGCTTCTTTTAAGACTATAAGGAAAATGAACGTCAGAAAAGAGGCTCACAAGGATGCCTTGAGAATAAACATGCACCTCCATTCATACAAAGAATTTAATTAAAACAAAATCATGAGACCAATGTTTCTGTTTCTAAAGAAAGGAAAAAGGCGATGAGTTTACCAAGTCTCTTGAATATGTCTCGTCAAGATAACATTCAGACAGTAACATTCATCACTTCTATGATGGTGCTTATAAATCTTGCTTCTATCTAGACTATTTTTAATAATATCATTTTATTTTTCAATTATTCTCATATTTGTATTTGAGAATACAAATTTCTTGTATTTCTTTGTTTTTTTCCTTATTATCCCAAATCTAGTTCTTTTTGCAATGTGATGGTTTTTGTAGAAAATTTAAATTTAGACTCCACTTGCATGTTATTATTAAAATTTAAAGTGATTTGGAATAATAGCTGTCAGGTTTTTGTTTCTTAGACTTATGAAATGAAAAAAATACCAACTCAGTATTATAATTTACAAACATGACTTCTTATCCTGGATGTATGCTCAATACAAGTTAAGTCAATTCTCTCCACCTTAATTTCTCACCCGTAAATTAATTAAATGAATTATATTTGTAAACCTTATTTTGGTCTGGTATTTGTAAGATTAGGTAAATAGAAATGAGGGATTTATTTTTTCATTTTAGCATAGGACCTGATATCTAACGTATAGCCAATGAATAAGTCTGAGGTCACTTACTTATATCCATAACTAATTATTTGTGTGATCTTGAATAACGACAAGATCTTTGAGCTTCAATAATCTTACTGTAAACAGAAAAATAAATACTAATTCATACTTTGTGTCACAAGGTTGCTGTTACAATCAAATGATGTAATACGAGAGACCAACTTTTTAAAAGTGCTTTCCAAATTCAGGTTATTATATATCAGTATTAAATATTGATATTAACTCGACTTATCTGATAATATGTTTTCATAGGACAAGCAAAAGAGACATATGAACCACAGTATTGGGAAAAACAGGGGCTCTTTCCAGAAAGAAGGTATTCAAAGTATTTGTCCGAAAATGCTACTGGCAAAATAAAAAAATTCCATCCTACTTTCTCTCATTGCACACAAAATATTATTACCTGAAGTTTTTTAAAGGGTTACTTGAAGTAATTTTGAGTGGATTAGAATTCTGTATATGGTTTACCTTTGATTCTCACACTGTGAGAAAATATATTTCTAGTCAGCGGACTCTAAATGATCACAAATTCTGAATTAGTGAAATCTAAAGTAGTAAAATGAATTAAACAACCATGGAATTTTTCCAACATGAAATAAATAAAATAATGATTGATACTTATGTGGTTAAAAATATTGGGTATAATGTTTTACTTCCCCCTAAAATCTCACTTCTTAAGCGTTCTTTTGGAAAACAATACCTCACTAAAGCAACTTTCTCAATGGTTAACAGCTTCCAGTTAAATGTTTAAATATTAAATCTTCACTTTCCATCAGTATTTCTAAAGTTATAACTAAAGTCAGAAAACATACTTCCATCTTCAAGTTAACACTAAATACTTGTGGTCTCCTGGCGTATTTGCAGGTTGGATGGAAGTGCCATTTGCATGCCCTTTTCTGGGGCAGATAGGCATTTAATACTAAGAGGGACAATTCTAATTCAGAACACATCAAATATTTTCTTCACAAATACCCAAACATAAATTCACGTTCACTGTGCAGTTATAACTCAAAAAGTTTATTTTAATTATGTGCTGTTAACCTTTTTTTTCTTAACTTTTTTCTATACTTTTGATAAAATTCTTTTTTGTTTCTTTTGTTTCTATTAAATCATAACTATAAGTTGATGCATTTATGGGGTTCAGTGTACTGATTTGATATACAATGTGAAATGTGTACACTGAAATAAATAACACCTCCATCACAATTACCCTGTTTAATTCTAACCACATTAGAATAAATATGTCTAGTTGCCTGCTTTACATTAGATTATGGTTCCAGATAAGCAGTAGTGTGTGTGTGTGTGCGTGTGTGTGTGTGTGTGTGCACGCATGTGTATTCAAAACTGACTGAATCCATAAAATTCAGAGAGGGCAAGTTGAACTATGAATATTCAGATGCAGAATATTTTTCATGGCAAGTTCAGCTTGGTGCTTAAAAAATTTAGAATTAATTGCTAATTGAATTTTCTTACGGAAAAATAAAACAAATATTAAGTTGCATTTTGTGAACTCCACTACATTAGGGACCACTTTAGGATATGCCAAACTTTATTAAAATAAAATGAAACCTAATGAAAAGTTAGTTATTTTCTCTAACATAACATTTCTACATATATGCCAATGCTCCCTTTTGGTTGTATATTTTCAAAATTAGTCCCCATTTTACCTAAAGCACATATTCTTAGTACTTGGAGTCTGAGTGATGCTTCCTACTTGCTTGAAAGAGTGAAACATTTTTAGTTTACCCAGCACCACTTCTCTGAAGAGGACAGGTGCATGGCCTACAGACATATAAAAAATGCTCACCATCCTTAATCATAAGAGAAATGCAAATCAAAACTACTTTGAGAAATCGTCTAACTCCAGGAAGATTAGCCCATATCACAAAGTCCCTAAACCAGAGATGTTGGCGTGGATGTGGAGAAGAGGTAACACTTCTACATGACTGGTAGGAATGTAAACTAATATGTTCCTTTTGGAAAGATGTTTGGAGAACACTTAGAGAACTAAAAATAGACCTGCCATTCCATCCTACAATTCCTCTACTAGGTATATATCCAGAAGACCAAAAATCACATTATAACAATGATATTTGTACCAGAATGTTTATTACAGCCCAATTCATAATTGCTAAGTCATGGAAGAAGCCCAAGTGCTCATCGACTCACAAATGGATCAATAAATTGTGGTATATATACACCATGGAATATTATGCCACCTTACAGAAAGATGGAGACCTTACCTCTTTCATGTTTACATGGATGGAGCTGGAACATATTCTTCTTAGCAAAGTATCACAAGAATGGAAGAAAAAGTATCCAATGTACTCAGTCCTACTATGAAACTAATTTATAGCTTTCATATGAAAGCTATAAGCCAATTATAGCCCAGGAATATAGGGAAAGGGGAGAAAGAGGGGAGGGGAGAGGAAGGATGGGTGGAGGGAGGGTATTTGGTGGGACCACATCTATGGTGCATCCTACAAGGGTACATGTGAAACTTACTAAATGTAGACTATAAATGTCTTAACACATTAACTAAGAAAATGCCATGAAGGCTACATTAACCAGTTTGATGCAAATATTTGAAATTGTATATAAAACCAGCACATTGTACCCCATGACTGCATTAAAGTACACAGTGATGATTTAATAAAAAATAAAAAAGAAAGAGAGTGAAACATGATGTTACTCTTAAAATAGCAAATAGACTAAAATAATGAAACATCTTCATAAAGTGACAAAATGATTTCTAGACGTTAGGAACATATCATAACTGACTATCCTAATAATGTACCAAAAGAAATAATGTATCAGCCAGAAAGAGTTTCGTTAGCCCAGGAAACACAGCAGGTAGAAGAATATGGAGTCCTTCCCAGAAAAGGATGTTGTGTTCTGTTCTCCGGAATCTGCTTTACAAGTTAAGTTTCAGCATAGTACCACGTAACGTCAAAACCAAACAAACAATTCTTCAGTTAACATGCTTACTAAGCCGATTTTACTACATGTGGCTTACTCTGAGCCACCTAAATAAAAATAAATTGTAGTAACTCCCTCTCTACTGTAGTTTTCTAATGAGTTGCATAAATCAGAATGCTGAATTTATATATCAGTCTTATGAACTCAGTTTTTGGGAGTCTGCCTTTGAGTGAGGGATTTGCTCTTGAGATGCCAAAGTAGTTTGTCATCCTGCTATACCGATAGATAGATGCTGGAACTTTTGAAAAATCACTATTAACTCTGGTATTCTTAAGATGTGAGACATCATCATAAGTATTTCTGATACATTCTATGGTCATTAGAGACCTATGGCTTAATTATTTTTATTATATTCTTTATTCAGATGAAATTGAGTCAGAGAAATAAATGATAGAAGCAGGCATCAAACCAAGGCCTTATGTCCTAGAAACTGCTGCGCCCCTGACTCTGAGGCGGTCACTTGAGTGATAAGGGGCGGGGCTCACAACCACACGGAAGGGGCACACCAAGACCAGCTACCCACCTCTTTACCGGCGCCTCTGTGATCTGAAGCTGCAATCAGTGGTCAGAACGCAGATCCATGATTTTAGGAAGCCAAGGTTTGGGCAATGGTTTTGCTCATCTTGACATTAACAATTTATATGGAAGTGTCTCTGAAACATGTGCAAAGCTGTTAGCCAAGGGGCTAAAAGGTGGGAAATGGGGAGCTGCTATTTGTGCTAAGAGCTGAGAATCAACTAAAAATAACACCTTTTCTTTTTCTTTCTTTCTTTTTTTTTTTTGCCATCAATGAATTTCCCTAAAGTTATGAGTCCTCAGTAGATTTCAGAGCTCTAAAATTATTATTTTTTATTAAATCATAGCTGTGTACATTATTACTATCATCCAACTGGTTAACACAGCATTCATGTTATTTTCTTAGTTACTGTGTTAAGACATTTATATTCTACATTTAGAAAGACTCACATGTACCCCCATAGGATAAACCATACAGGTGATCCCACCAATCACCCTCCCTCCACCCATCCTCCCCCCTCTGCTCCCCTCCCTCTCCCCTTTCCCGTATTCTTGGGCTAAAATTGGGTTATAGCTTTCCTATGAAAGCTATAAACTAGTTTCATAATGGGGTTGAGTACATTGGATACTTTTTCTTCCATTCTGGAGATACTTTGCTAAGAAGAGTATTATTATATGAGACAGACTCTGCCGATGCAGTTGTAGATGTGTGGAGGCAGATTCCTGGTGCTTTTCACTTTGCCATCTTCTCAGATTTCTTAATTTTTAAGAGTTTTTAAAATCAAGTCCTTATCTACTGTCACTTAATAATTATGCAGAGTTATATAGGAAATTTGACCTTTATGAAACTCAAATCACACATCTATTTATTAATAATAGCCATTGCCTGAGAGTAACTATATGTAGACTTGTTATTTTCTTTATTGGTATGGCTAATGGATGAAATGAATTTCTGAAAGGACAAATAAATAAATCTGTAATACAGCATCATTTAAAAATAACCTGTTCCAATATATCCTTATAATAAACGCATTTGTGGAATGCACATGAAAACTCATAATGTGGGCTTGCTACGTAGAATGTACTTTGAGAAGTGCAGAAACATATAGAAATCTTCTTTTTAAATCTATCATAAAAATGCAAAAATAATGATACAGCTAGGATATGTGAAGGGTTGTAAAAAAGTATGACACTCAAGATCATTAGAGACTGATGTTTGTTACTCAACACACATTTGCTCTACTCTCTCTTAGGCACCATTTGGGGGATCTGAGGATTCAGCAGTGAATGCAAAAAATTCTACATGCTCGTGACTATTATCATAGATTCTAGTGAGAGTAGAATGATAATAAAAATCATCAATTATACAATGTTCAAGGAAGTGATTGATGTTTTCCTATTAGGTAAGATGGTTAAGGAAGAGAAGAGAACTAGATGGAATGAGAAAACAATCCATAGTTATTGTTTGAAGAAGAGCACATCTGACTGAAGAATGACTAGCCTATTAAGAAGTGCTAATTATAATCAGTCTTATTAAGCTAAGTCCCATTTTTGCATTCTTATAAAATGCAATGTAAGTAAGATTTTGAAGGATGAATAAGATTTTGACAAAGAATGCTAAGAGATGTAAAATATAAGGAGACGAGTTAGCTACAACAAGGCAGAATATTGAGGAACAAGGTGGATATTTGGAGAATATACTACAATTTGGATGAAGCATAAGATATACACAGGGAAGAAGGGTTAAGTGAGGCTGAGAGGAAAGTTAAAATGGATTATAAGTAATAAGGACCTGTAATTTAGGAATGGCAACAAAAAAGGGATATACTGTAAAATTCAGAAGAGAGAATTGAAAGGTGGGTGGCCACACCTGTAATCCTAGGAGTCTGGGAGGCCAAGGCAGGTGGACTGCTGGAGCTCAGGAGTTTGAGACCAGACTGAGCAAAAGCAAGACCCTATCTCTACTAAAAAATAAAAAAACTGAGGCAAGAGGATTGCCTGAGCCGAATTTGGAGGTTGCTGTGAACTATGATTCCATGGCACTCTACCCAGGGTGACAGTTTGAGACTCTGTCTCTAAAAAGAAAAAGAAGAATTGATATAAGTCTGATGGGCTAGATATAGTGGCAAGGAAAATAGTGAGGTTGAATATATGTAATTTTGAAGTATAAACCTTAATGGCTTTTGAAAAATTATGTTATCATTAATACAAAAACAAATTTGTATTTTTTAACATAATTTTTATGTTATCAAATAATCAAAGCTTATTTGATTGCAACTTCTGAATGACAAATACTCATTATATTAAAATCTCTCACAAGTTACTACTAGAAATATGACCCTCTTCTTGACTGTTATTATAAGGTATGTGTGTATGTATGTATGCTCCTATTATATGCACATAGGTAATAGCATATACTTTTAATATATAAGTATTAATATGTTACTATATTAATATTATAAATATTATATTTATATGATATAAATAAAATGTTAATGAAAATATGAGAACAACTATAAATGAGAAAAATTATGTGTATTTATAAATTAATTAACTATGTAATCTCTAATTTCAGATATTAATAAACAGCTATGTGAGCATCTACAATTGCATAGGTACAAAACATGCTGAGCACATTATTCAATGATATAAATATCAGACATTCCCAAAGGGAGTACTTCTGTTAGAACAGTTTGGTGGCTCAAAGTAGTTGCCGAAACAATTGAAAAGAGCAGATACAATTTAGCAAGAAAAGACATTATTTACAACCTGCACAGCAAGCCGGACCTTGTCCTTATGACTGCAGACCCCCCTGGAAAGTTCAGTCTCTGGGTTTTATATACAACTTTGAGGAGTGTCAGCTGCTTCTTAGAAGTCTTCCAAGGTCTTAACTCTGTTCTCAAAACAGCCCATTTGTAAGATCTTGATAACAACCCACATACAGGGTCTTAATCAGCACTTTTTCCATAATAACCCAGGTGAGCCTGATGCAGACAGGTCCAAATTAGCCTAATCACATCCATCATTCCCTAAACCACCCAGCACTTCAAAGATGGCTGTAGTGATATTCAGGAAGGAGGTCTCCATCATTCTCCCCATGATACTCAGCTAAAACCACCCAGCACTTCGAGGATGACTGTAGTGATATTCAGGAAGGAGGTCTGTAACATTTTTTCTAGGATGAGTTAGTATTGCTTGTATTAACCGGGGTTGAACTGAATTATGAAACAAAATTAACACAGTCAAAGTGTGATTTTTAAAATATTTCCTCTAGAATTTTACAGATAATAAAGTTGTGTGTGAGGTGAAGAAATGACCATGAAAATATGAACATTTTATTCATTTGAATTACCCAAATTCAGAAGTATATTTTAGGTATGCAGGCAAGTTTGAAAACAATTCAAACTATTTTGTAGACTGGCTTTGTCAAAGGTTCTTGCCAAACATGGCAAGTGAGGCATTTCTCACATCCTAGATATTTAAGTGATAATCTTTTTTTTTCCTTGTTCAATTTCCTCAATTATTAACATCTGACATTAGTATAGTGTGTTTATAAGAGTTAATCATCAGTCATGTATATTGATACACGACTATTACATGAAGTCCATGCTTTTCTTCCGATTTCCTTCCTTTTTACTTCATATCATTTTTCTGCTCCAGGAGCTCATCTAAGGTATCACATTACATCTAATCACCATGTTTGCTAGGGTCCTCTTTGGCTATGCCATTTTCTTGAACATTCCTTGTTTTTGAAAGCTATGATAGTTCTGAGGATGACTGCTCACATATTTTGTAGACTGGATATTAGATTATATTTATCTGATGTTTTTCTAAGATTAGATTTAGACATTATCAGTTTTTTGGAGAAAAACCAAAGACACGAGTGCTGGTTTCATCACATCATAACCAAGGGTGCAGGTCAATCAACATGACTCATCTTGGGTGATGTTCCCCTGATCACTTGGGTAACGTAGAGCTTCCTCAATTTCTTTTCTGCAAAGTTAGTCCTTTTACCTGTTTCCAAACTGTCCTGTCTAGAAAAGAATCCCTATGTGGAGCCCACATGGATACTTAAGGTGTGAGGATTCTGTTCTGCCTCCTGGAGGGAAAAATAGCTACATAAATTATTTGGAATTCTTCTCCATGAAATTTTGTCCAATTTATTTGTTTATTAATTTGCTTACGTATGTATACACTATGGGTATTCAATTCATACTTTGGAATATAATCTAATAGCATTGTATTTACTGTTATTTAAATTATTCTAGCACTGGGCATTGGGAGCTCTTTCAGTTGGCCACTCTGCCTTTTTTATTTACTCAAAATGTGTGTTGTTTTCTTCTGTTTTGATTTTGGTTGCTGTTGTTTCTCTGGGTATATCCTCCTTACTTTCTGGCACTATAAAATGAGATGCTTCAGGCTCATCTTGTGTACTTCCTGCCTAGCTATTTGAATCGGTCATTTATCCAAGTACCCTAGTTCCTCTAATTGGAGAAAAGTACCAGAGACCTAGAGCTAGGCTAAGAGAGTGCTCATCTGAGCATTGTTGCTTCTAGGTCCTCTCAGCTAATAGAATAGGAAAATACATGCTTGTCTAGCACCCCATCTAGCTAAACAGAGATTCATACAAACCTCTCCAGCTGGAATCCTTTACTACGTGGATCATTCTAGCATCCTCCCTTTCTTATGTGTGACTTCCCATTCCAATAGGGAATTCCTGGCTTCTCTCATTCATCCACTTATTAAATTCCAGCATGCAGTATAACGATTTTAGAATTATTAGCTTTCACATTGTTTTCAGTTATTTGGACTTTAGCCATTCTAATACACATAGCTACCTGGAGATATGTTGTTTGTGTTTAATTTGTACTCACTACATATCACATTGTGTGTCTTTTCATATACTTACTTGCTATCTACGTATCTTTTATGTTGAGGTATTTTATAATCTTTTGTTCCTTTTTTAACTGGGTTGGTTATTTTCTTGCTATTGATTTTTAAAATGTTTTGTATAATTTGAATATAAAGTTTATCAAATAGGAATTTATAAAAAAATTCTCCCAATATGTGCTTATATTTTATTATTTAACATTTTAATTTATAGAGATGTTTTTAATTTTAGTAAAGTCTAATTTATCAATATTTTCTTTCATGAATCGTGCTTTTGGTGCTGTATCTAAAATGTCATCAGCCAAACTAATGATTTCTCTCATGTTTTCTTCTAGATGTTTTAAAGTTCTGCATTTTACATTTAAATATATGATCTACTTTGAGAGAGTTTGTGAAAGATGTAAGGTCTGTGTAGAACACTGTAACACTGAACTTCAGAGGTAAGCTCAGATGAAAGTAATTACTGGAGAGCAGAAGATCAATTTGAAGTCATTTAGTATTTGTTCTTCAATAATTCTGAAAATTCCATAACAAGTACTCTGAGTTATCAATAAATGGGATTGTTTCATCTCCAAATCAATTTACTTGTATTCTGTACCTCGATCACTAATACCCTCCAATGATATTGGATGTTTTCTAAGTTCCAAGGGTTTCCCACCTCAGAAGTTTGCACATTCCATTTTTTTTTGTCTCAAACACATTTCCTAGGTTTTGAAATGACTGGTTCTTTTTAAATTATTATTTCTGCTTAGAGATATAGTCTAACTATCTGCCAGTTGGTTTAAATTAGTTTTCTCCTCTTACTGTCTGTCATCAATTTCATTCTTTTTAAAATGTCATTTACTAAAGATGTTAAATTGCATAGGCACACACGAATACACCCACAGGAACATATATACATACATACTTCTGTGTGTTTATATCATGTGTATGTGAAATATATGCAGAAATTTACATACATAAATGGAGAGAGTTTTTTAGGTTAAAATATACATAATGCTATGGATTATGCATTTTCCTGACAATATATCCACTTTCTAGTACAATACTTAGCATATGCCAGAGCTCCAATACATTCTGGTATAATACTTGACTTAATTTGCATCCTATTTTAAAATGTAGAAGGAACACTGATGTGTAAACAAAATTTCAAAAGCAAAATGTGGAGACGAATAATAGAGATTAAATTAAAGGCAATGAGAACAAAGTATAGTGATGCTAATAATTCAATGAAAAATTTACAAAAGGTTTTATAAGTAGGAATTTAAATGTGCTAGTATTCTAAAACAGGTGTATTGCATTAGCTATTAGCCAAGAGAGGAAAAATGAATACACTCAACATGTTTTCTAAATCATTGATGAGGCCACCCATTTTGTTATAATCAATTTGATATGTTTATCATGAAGATAATGTTAGAAAAAATTATCCTCTGTGTGTGTCCTGACTCTCTTTACAAATTGATTTTTTTCCCTTATGTTCATTATTTTATAGTCGGTGAAATGTGCAGAAAACCAGGGGAGCAAGACAGATAATAATATCTCATTATGACAGATTAGAAAGTCCTAAAATAGGAACTATAATGAATCACACATTATTAATATTAGATCTTACTTATGACAAAAGTTCCCAATATTGAAAGTCTTGTAAAACACCATTCCATCTGAATTTTTAATAATTTTCTTCTTGTTCATGTAAAGTTTTAGATAATGGCCATTCAGAACTGAAGGACTTGTAATTATTAATAATATTCATCCATAAACATACATGCCTCCCGAGTAACTGGGACTACAGGCACCCACCACAACGCCTGGCTATTTTTTGTTGCAGTTTGTCCAGGGCTGGGTTCGAATGCACCTCCCTCCATATATGGGGCCAGGGCCCTACTCACTGAGCCACAGGTGCTGCCCCATAAACATACATTTTCAAAAACACTTATTTCTCATCTATATCTCTGAAAGTTTGCTGAGAGCTATCATTTTTGGTACAGGTATGACTTTACAGAACTATTAATCATTAAGAAACTTATGAAATATTCCTTAAGAAGGAAGAAAATTCCTCCCAGGCCAACTTCCACAACTTACCAGAGAACTATGGAAGCTATAACTTGACAATATCATATACAAATGTGGCGAAGACTGTCCAGGTAGATTCAAGGTGCATTTACATCCTCAGGTGTTTGGAAAAATTCATTTTCTCCCAGCTGTGTGTCCGAGGTCCCCATTTCTTTCTTATCTGTTGTCTGAGGACTATTCTCAGCGCCAGCATGCCACTGTCAGTTTCTTGCCTTATAGTCCCTCCAACAATCTTCTTATTTTTTGAATCTGTTCTGTTAGCCAGGACCTTGTATTTCTCAAGAGTTTTTTTCTGACTGGGTCAGGCCTACTCAGAAAAATATCCCTTCTGCTCACATCCAAGTCAGCTGATTAGTAACCCAGCTGTGAAAGTCATATAGCATGATGTTCACAGGATCCATTCACACCCCAAAAGAGGGAAATGGTATACTATAAGGGAATGGGTCACTGAGGGGTCATCTCTAAATTCTGCCTACACCCACTATGCTGCTATGTGAGAGAACCACTGGCCATTTTAATCACCTCTCTGCCCCCAGAGATTTTCCGCCATATAATATACATTCAAGAGGGAATTTCTGATTGTATGAAAATTAACTCAAACGTTAGTTGATCCTGTCATGCTCTCAAATAATTTCACTCGGGCACAAGAACTGTTCAGCAAAGGAGCATTTACTAAGGATTCTATGGGACAGAAGGAAGAGATGACTTTTATTGCCCACTTGACAATAAACTACTTAATAATCCCTTTCTACATTTCCTTTAGCACTTTCACACTCTCTCTTCACCCCATCTCTCCTTCCTCCATGCTCCTCCCATTTCCAACTCTGTTGACTTTTTGTTTTACGTGAATTAACGGCAGTTCCTTCCTCTCATCCTCCAAACTAGCCTCCTCGTCAGAGTTTCCATTGAACCCCCAAATATCTTTGTTAAATAATAGATTTGCTCTACTTTAGTCTCCACCTTTGAAAGTTCAAATAAGGATAACAGGGAATGAGTTAACTGAAATAAAGTGGGTCTCAGTAAGATACACTGCATGCCACATACTGTTAGACATTTTTTGACAGGAAAAAAGTTAATAAATCAGGCCCTTTTTGTCTAACGACGGACACACACACACACAAATATTTTGCTCAAGCAATTTTTTTTTTAGTCTCACTTTGTTGCCCTTGGTAGAGTGCTATGGCATCATAGCTCACAGCAACTTCCAGCTCTTGGGCTTAGGCGATGCTCTTGCCGCAGCCTCCTAAGTAGCTGGGACTACAGACACTCACCACAACGCCCGGCTATTTTTTTGTTACAGTTTGGCCAGGGCTGGGTTTGAACCCACCACCTTCGGTATATGGGGCCAGCAGCCTACTCACTGAGTCATAGGCACCTCCCACTCAAGCAATATTTTTGTCTCAGCCTCCACAGTAGCTGAAACTACAGGTATATGCCATCATTCCAGCCTAAATATTTATTTTTTAATTTAATATTTATTAAATCATAACTGCATACATTTATGGGGTATAATGTGATTATTTGATATACAATGTGGAATGCTTAAATCAACTGAGTAACATAACCATCACCTCACCTATTTTTTGTGGTAAGACATTTACAATATACTCTTAGTTGTTTTGAAATGTACCCTTACATTGTGCACATCAGGAGAGATCCCGCCAAATCCCCTCCCTCCACTTGCCCTCCTATCTCCCCTCCATTCCCCCGCCTCTCCCTTCCTTCTTTCTGGACTATATTTGTGTTTTATCATTTGTATAAATGTGTAAGTGATTATATATTGGTTTCATAATAGTATTGAGTACATTGGATACTTTTTCCCCCCATTCTTGAGATAATTTACTAATAAGAACATGTTCTAACTCCATCCAGGTAAACAAAAGATGTAAAGTCTCCATTTTTATGGCTGCATAGTATTCCATGGTATATATATACTTCAATTTGTTAATCCATTCATGGGTTGATGGGCTTTTGGGCTGCTTCCATGACTTGGCATTTATGAATTCAGGGAATTGCAAACACATGCAGCCTTTTTGGAAAGAAGTATGGAGAATTCTCAAGGAACTGAAAGTTGACCTACAGTTTAATCCTGCAATTCTATTATTAGGGGCATCTACTCATTTGAACAAAAATCATTTTACCAAAAATTTTAAAAAAATCATTTAACCAAAAGACGTCTGTAACAGAATATTTATTGCAGCCCAATTAATGAATATTTATTTTTTGAAGAGATGAGGTCTATGCTGCTCAGGCTGATCCCAAAATTCTGGGCTGAAGAAGAAATATATTCTGACCAAATTTCTGACAGGAATTATGTAAGGGTAGGCAACATAAAATATATAAAAGTAAATTTTATCTTTGGTAACGTGTAATCCTTGCTCAAATTTGTTGGTTTTTGCTGAGCAATTGGAAATAAAGCAGTAACCTTTCTTGAATTGATTATAAGAGATGTCTAAATACCTATTCTTAAACTTCAACAAAAGCGTTGGCTAATTTATATCAAAATATAAATAAACTGGTTCATGCAAAAGAACTGACAGGTATAATAATAATCAGGAAAGAAAAGATGGACACATGGTAGTCACTGATTTTGTTATAGTGAAAAAATATTATTGATTGCATAATACATACAATGGTCCTATATGCTACAATGAGAGCCCATAGAGGCAAACCCCCTAACTGAGGCTTAGCACTCTGTAATTTCAATTTCTGACTAATCAAATGCATCTGTTTTAACCTGACACATCTCTTCATATCCAAATCCAATCAATGTCTCCTATTCTTACAGAGAAATGTTCTATATTCTCTCTTACCTTTGCCCCCACTAAGGATAAAAGCACAGGAACAGCACTGCTCTCCTTCTCGGCAAAAATCTGTTATTGATTGTATCTTTTCATGCCCATGAGGATCAGAAAATGAGAACAACTAGTAATTAGCTACGAAAGGTGGCAAGACATACAAAATCACTTTTTGAACAAACTGTGTGTTACCAGGTTCACATCTGTATTTTAATTGCTAGGTTTACAATGACTACCTGGTTTTGTGGATTCTGGATTTTATTTTATGTACTTTTAAACACTTGATTTTACATCTCTACTTTGGATAGTACTTTAGAACTAAGTTTGCTTTCAATTTCAGATAAATAGAGCTGTAGAAATTTCTGGACCTCTTACCTTCAACTTGTACACCCTTTCATAATCCTCATTCTCAAAGGAAAGTATCTTCAAACCAAGCCAATATACCTCAAGAAAGAATTCCGTGAAAGCACCATATCCCTTTCTCTTATGGGCAAGAACTTAATTATAAACATTTTAGATTCTTGACTGATTTACTATTTGTTGTTGATGCATCTGACTTCTGACAGGCACATTCTTCCAGGGTATATTTTGCATGACTTTTCAGGAGAAGGCACATTGTATACAAGGCTGAAGAAATATTAGACTTCACACCAAGAAATGCACTCAGAAACTCAATGAAAATGTTTGGGAATTCACTAAACTGATAACATGGGGTATGGTTCTTCAGAAGCTTCATTGTTCTCATGTATCAAGCCTATTATTAATGATGAAATATTCACATAATATTGAGAAGGAACACTTGAATCCCCTTCACCCCTGAGCTTAGAAATAGTTCACCACTTTCAGTGTGCAGACTCAAGGCTATGAATATACAGAGCAAATTCCAGGACTACAATTGCTTCAGTTTTCAAGCTTCTAAAACGACTGCCAGGTATTCCTAATCCACAAGGTTCCTAATTCCAAGAACAGAAAGAACCAGAGAAGCATTGCCATCAGACCCCAGAGCCTTGTTCTAGCACAGTCAGGAACCGTATTTCCCTAGCTGTTGTTCTGTGTGACAGCAAGCTAGTCAAGCCAAGGCTAATTCTAGGGCTTGGATTCCTTAGGTCACTTTTCTTTAGAGAAGTCCAAGGCTGCCTGCATGACAAAAAACCGGAGATCTGGAACTCTTGTTTGAAATGAAGATTGCTAGACCCTCTGCGATACAAAAACCCAGAGTCACTTAAGGTAGGATCCATTGTGTCTGTGCTGCCACATGCTCTCCAAGTGGTATTTATGCGCATCACAATGTTTAAAATAAGTCTCGTACTGAATGTCAGAGACTGGCATTTCCATTTTAGGCCATTATTTCACTTTGCTTTCTCATGGAGAACAATCCATATGTTCATGCCATGGTCTACATCAAAATTTTTACAAAGGAAAAGAATGCTGGTTGAGTAGATATTTGTGTTCGTGTATAAAGGACATTTTCTGAGGTAGAACTGAATAAACAGAGAATGACCAAATAGAAGGGGAAGAAAAGATAATAATAAAAATTATGATGATAAAATCCCAGAAGAAAGAGAAATGAAAGGAAGGCACAAAGGCTGACATTCACCACATAGTTACTGGGTGAAAGTACTTTGTGTCTGTAAAACAAGGCTGTGATAGATGAGATGAAGCCATTTGGACAGTGTCAAATTAGTATGAAATTTGCTAATTCCACCTCTGGGATATTTGTAACAGATGTGTATGTTACTTGGGGAAGAACCTGCATCAGCTGTCATCCCCTCTAAATGTCATATTAGAAAACACTTTTAACCAACTTTGATAATTTTGATTCTTGGTTTAATAATACCAGTCAAATGTGTCTAACTCAATTAAAGAAGACAATTGCTGCCATGGCAACAGAAGTAATCATCCTATTAATGGTGTTCATGATTCACTCACCATACAATTCAATTATATTTTGATTTAGCAGCACCTGAAACAATCTTTTTTCTGATCATTGTCTACATAGAGAAAACAAAATTATATTTATTTGCTAAACTTAAATATTACTAAGTCACCAAGGAACACACATTCATGCAGAATTCAAAAGAGTGTCTTCTAATTGACCTGAATACTCTCCAATGACCTCACTGTAGTTTCTACATCAGGCCTGTCTCCTATTAAAAAAAATGAGGCTGCCCTACTTTGAGTAAGTACAGGACATAAAACTTTACAACTATAAAAAGATACATTGATTTTTGTCCCAATTTAAATCCCATCTATCACAGAGATATAACAGTGTTAGGCAAACAAGATCAAATAAAATAAAACTGACTTTGTCCACAGTTTTACTAAATGTAAGAATGCATAATTATCAAATCTAGGCTGCAGCAAAAATACCTCCTAGATTTAAAGTGAATGTAGATTGGGAATTTTCTTTTTCTTCTGAATGCATCAAGAAATACAACTTCCATGTGCATTGAAGAACTTTTGTATGCATTTGAAGAAACGATCCCTGGGTTGCCAGTAATTTATGTATCAATATGCTAAGACTTTTAGCTTGTTTATTTCAAGTATATCATGAA
Organism: Galagoides demidoff; assembly: GCA_963574575.1. NCBI lineage: Eukaryota > Metazoa > Chordata > Mammalia > Primates > Galagidae > Galagoides > Galagoides demidoff. Next base: position 58,223 of record CAUYQV010013745.1, read on the forward strand.
TCGATATGAATTTGATATGTTTACCTCTCTTTCAATAGAGGGAAATCAAGTAATATTATTTTAGTCTAGATTTTATTAATGTATGTCTTAGGAAAAAAGATGAAAATAAGGATGTCTTAGCACTTTTTTACACGCTAATAATTGTTCTAAGTACTTGACTTTTTTTTACATTTTGCAAATTAATAAAATGAAGCAAGAAATAATGGAAGCAAGATTCAAAGCCTGACTTGTTTCAAGTTTGTGCTCTTAACCTCTAGGCTATATTGCCACTCAAAGGAGTAGATTAATTTTATAAAATTATGAGATATCACACCACAAATGTTGAATTCTATGTGCCATAATCTCACAGGGCCATTGATAATAGGAGACTTCAGCAAGATGCATGGTGAAAAGTCTAGAAACCATGGCAACTGAGTATTGGAGGAACCAGAAACACTCAGACTTAAAAAGAGAAGACTCTGGTGTTTATAACCCAGTAGGATGACTATAATTAACAATAAGATAATTATATAGTTTCAGATAGCTACAAGGAGGATATTGAAAGTTTCCAACATAAAAAATGATGTACGTTTGAGATGATAAATACGCTAATTAACCTGATCTGGTGATCACTATACAGTACATGTAGCAAAAGATCACTATATATTCCATAAATATGTATAATCATTATTTTTCAATATAAATAAATAAATATCATCTTTAAATAAAAAGCAAGGACTCCAGAGGGGAAAATAAGCTTTCACAAACTCAAAGGCAAAAAAGGGAGAAGATGGGATTTAACTCAAGATATAATATCATTAAATATTTTAATTTTCTTTCTATAAATTCTCAAAAGTTCCATCTGGACTTATAAAGAGCAAAAGTACAAGCTATGGCTAAATAACTGCATAGTCTCATATCCCATAAATTATTTTATGGTGTTGGACTTTAGTTTATCCTTTCTAATTAGATAAAATCCATACTACATCCTGCAAAATGTTTATTTTAGGTCATTCTACAATCTCCCTAGTTGGCCCTGGGGTTAAAAGTGTTGGTGAGTGTTAGTTAACCTCTAATTGAGCTATCTGTTCAGACACCAGGATTTATTTTTAAGTGAAACGTTTAGTAGAGCCAGGGCAGCATAAGAAAGGGGAAAAAGTAAATTGATGAGTATCTTCAAAGAATCACATTAGAATCAAAGTAAATGTTGAATAGCAAGATTGAATCTTAAAGGTTTACAATTCTTGTTTATCAAAGTTAATGGAAGAAGAAAGATGAGACCAGAGTGAACGCGGAGACCTGCCTGGAAAACTGGTGCTCCCTTGAAACTCTCAGAGCACTTCTGACAGGTGAGGTTTAACATAACTGTAAAATCAAGGTGTTTCCCATTGTCTTTTGGATTTTTTCTCTGCTATTGCCCTATTACATAATGCCTACAATGTTTATGCTTTATTTTCACTTAATTTGGAAAATATTGTTTAGGAACATAAAATGGGAAGTCACACCATGTTTGCATTATAGAAAAGTTCACTGAAGGTGTGACAGAAGAAAATTATGAACTCAAAATGTAGATAACTGACATAGCTTATTTTAACTGTATTAGGAATAATTTCGCTAAGTTTTGAATTCTTTGAAGACCTGCATATTTTTATTCATTTGTCGATGCCAAATGTTGCATCTATAAAAGAAGGTGAAGAAAATCCTTAAAATGTACTTTAAAATGATGCGTGCTGGTCATTAAACTGAATTTATATACCAAATAGACCATCTGCTGAGAACAGAGATACATTTTCAGAGTTTTCTTTTGTTTAGCTTATAGGATAGACTTTGATTTTAGTACTTGAGTAAAAACCTGAGGTTCAAATTATCATCTTTTCTATAAGACAATATTGTTCCGTGTTTCAAATTTGTAAAAGGGAAAGTTAGCAAACAGAAAAACTTTAATAGCATTTTAATGGTTTATTTTAGTAATGACCTAATCAGCATTTTACACAAACTTATCCTTTTAATTAGGCCTTAGGTTTTATGCTTGAGAGACTTGAGAAATGCATTCCATCCAATACCTTAAGTAAAATTCACGCTTAGCAGCTCTTCTTGAATTCAAAGATGGCCTTTAGTGAAAGCCGCAAATTGTTACTTCATCACGTCATCCACTTCTCCCTCCCAAGATGTTATCTCTATGGCACATTTTTATTAAAATGATTCCTTTTTTCTTTAACAAAGATTGTGGAGAGAGTGATCAATAATACAAATTAGTCTCCTTGGTAAGTCTGGGCTCCTGGAGATGAGTGCCGTCTCATTGTTTTGGAATAGAATAACTATATTACCCCTTCCTTCCTCCTACCTTTCTCTTCCTCCTTATCTTCCTTTCCTCCTTTCTTCTCTCATTTTCTTCTTCCCTTCTCTCCTTTCCTTCTTTTCTTTCATAAAACCAAGACATGGCCATATTTTAAAAATTGAAATAACAAAATATAAAGTGAACAATAGATGTCTCTCTCCAATCTCCACAATCCCTGGTGACTGCCATTATTAATACTTTCCTGAGTATCTTCTTTTGAATTTTTTTTTTTTTTTTGGAGACAGAGCTCAAGCTGTCACCCTCAGTAGAGTGTTATGGCGTCACACAGCTCACAGCAACCTCCATCTCCTGGGCTTAGGTGATTCTCTTGCCTCAGCCTCCTGTGTAGCTGGAATTACAATACCTGGCTATTTTTTTGTTGCATTTTGGCCGGGGCCGGGTTTGAACCCGCCACCCTTAGTATATGGGGCCAGCACCCTACCCACTGAGCCACAGGTGCTGCCCTGAATACCAGAATTAAAATGATATTATTGTCTAGATTTATTGTCATTTATTTTTAGTTGCAAGCAAAATTGGCAATTTTTGACATATGTGATTGTAAAATCCCAAATGCATTTGTTCTGAATTCTATAGTGCCTGATAGTGAAATAGGGAGTCTTGACCTCTCTTCTGTTTGTATTTCTTGGTATGACCTTAACTACCTGAACTATCTGGATAGGACTGTGATTTTATTGTTCACTATAGATATACCTAAACATACACAACTTTGTATGAACTGATAAATGAAATTGTGTCCTGCAGAAAGTTTCTGGGAGTCTTTATCTTTTTTTTAAATTGTATCTCCTCATACCTATCTTTTTCCCATAATATATTCCATCTCTGACACCTTCTGGACACCACCCTTTTATAGGTATATTACATTTATCCTCTATTTTCTTCTATATTATTCAATATGACTCAATATATTCATTCTCTCCAAGCTCACTCTCTTTTATACACACACACACACACACACGCACGTGTACACATATACATACATGCACGCATATATTCACACTCTCACACACACACTTTCAAAATTTGGGGACAGTTTATTATAAGTGAATCATTTTATACTTGTATTTTTCATCTTTTGATTTTCACACAAAATATCTCATGGAAAATTGGAGTCAATTGAAATACCTATAAATTAATTTTTGCAATATTGTTGAATGATATTCCAACTGGGGATAAGCCACATTTTAATCAACTTTATTTGATGGCCATTCATATTGTTTCCTCTTATTTTATGTTTGCCAAATGCTTAATTCCACAATAACTACCCTTTTACAGATATCCTTACGTAAGTGTACTTTTAATTCAGATAAAGCCTCCTCCAAATAGAATTTCAATTTATTTATTTATTGAGACAGAGTCTCAAGTCGTCACCCTGGGTAGAGTGCCATGGCGTCTTAGCTCACAGCAACCTTTGATTCTTGGGCTCAAGTGATCCTCTTGCCTCAGTTTTACTATTTTTCATAGAGATGGGTCTCTCTTTTGCTCAGGTCGGTCTTGAACTTGTGAGCTCAAGCAATCCACCCACTTTGACCTCCCAAAGTACTAGGATTACAGGTGTGAGCCATCATGACCGGCCTTAGAAATTCTAAATCAAATATTTTTTTTTTATATAGACGTTGCCAGAATTTTTCCCACAAGGCTAAAGCAACTTATGTTCTTATTATAAATATATGAGTGTTTACTTTCTTTGTGCCCTAACAACACAATAATAATGATGTGATTAATATTAACATAGATTCTTTTTTTCTAATATGATGAATATAAGGTCATAGAAGGAAATTTCATTATTTATTTCATCTTTTATCTCTGAAAGCTAATGACTTTAAGTATGATTTTCAGTAATTTGATTATTTTATGTCTTATAAACACATCATTATTGTGTTTTAATATATGACGCAACAAGAATCATCTTTGATTAATGGTTTTACTCATTTACAAATACATTTGTTTATACTTAAATCTTTAATAATATTTGTATCGTAAATGTTTTTAAAATATTTTATTATCTTTCACTTCCTGGGCTGTGCTTGTCTTTCTCTAAGTTTTTTTCCAGCACCCTGAACAACATAGGTAGTTAGACAGATAGTCATACATCATGTGTAGAATATGATTAATTTGATATTGCTTAATAAATAATTTTTAAAATTTCTACAATGATCCATTAAAATACTTCTAAATTGGCTGGGTATGGTGGCTCATGCCTGTAATTTTAGCACCCTGGGGAGTTGAGGCATAAGGACCACTTGAGCTCAGGAGTTTGAGATTAGCCTGAGCAAGTCTGAGACCCTGTCTCTACTAAAAATAGAAAAAAAAAATTACTCAGGTTTTGTGGCAGGCACCTGTAGTCTCAGCTACTCAGGAGGCTGAGGCCATAGAACCTGAGAACTTGAAGTTGCTGTGAGCGAGGCTGACACCACCGCACTGTTATTATATATATGAATATATAATTCATATATTAGTTCACTTCACATAGTCCCATATTTCTCTAAGTGATTTCTCAGTATTATTTTCTTTCCTGCCTCTTTGAATGACTGTTATGTTCAGAGCCTTTTCTTCAAGCTCTAAGCTCTGAGATTATTCTCCTCAGGTGAGACTGTTTAAGAGTTTTGCTGTGTTTTGAAATTCCCTAAATGCCTCCTTAATTTCCTTAGGTTCTATTATGTTCTTTCTTACATTGTCTAGTTCTTTAGCCATTTTTTTTTTTAATTTTTGTTACTGATTTCTTGGAATTTTTTTTGCCTTCTTTTTTTCCTCGACTCTTTCCTCATTTCCATTCATGTTATTTGCCAAGAATATTTGGGATTCCATTTCTGTAATTTCTTTGTGGTTGCCGTGCAGTACTGTACCTCCACTGTCACACTTGGGAGCGTGTCAAACCATTTTGTTTTTTCTTGTTAGAGTTCTTTCAGCTGGTATCTTCTCATCTGAATCCTCTTCTGTCAGCTCAGGGCCAGTAGGTTTGCAGGGCTCATGTTCTCCTTGCTTGAAACCTTCCTGCCTAGTTAGAGACTGGGAGGTCCCTACCTGGCCCTTGTGTCCTACCCTGGAATGTTGACCTGGTGGGGAAGAGGTGGACACACTGAGCATCCCAGGTACAGCTGCTCTGTTTCATCCCGTTCTCCTGTGATTACCATGTTCAAGGCAATCTGGATGATTTCCATATGGGGTGGTGGGTTGTTCCCTAGATCACTGTTGAAAATTTGAGTTGAGGCTTGGTAAGACCTTCTCCATGAAGGCTGGTGTTGTGAGTGATTGCTCTACTCAGGGTCTCCCTAAGGAGTTGAGAATCGCAGCTGCATGAGGCTATTAAGGCAGTAGTCATAGGTGATTGGACTGTGGGTATTTGGTCAAACCATGTCTAGGTGTAATGGTGACTCGAGGCTAAGCAGTTCCTGACAGATTGTTGGACCTCAGGGTGGTTCTATAAGCTCAGCAGCAGTGGTGGAGGCTCAGGAATATTGTTTTGGGGGCCAGGCACAGTGCTAGAATTTCTAGGGTGTTGTCCCATGCCCAGCAGGAGCTCTGGAATTAAAGGGTTAGGCCTCAGGCTCAGAAAAAGCCTTACACCCAGTCTAGGGACTTCAAAGGCAGAGCCATTGAAGTGGGGCCTATTTCACCACTGTAGGGACTACAGATGGCAAGTCAGGCAGGCAGAGCTTAGTCTCAGCAACGCCAGGACCATGAAGGTGGGCTAGGACTGTCGGACAGCCAGATTCTCCCCTTGCCTAAGGCCCACTGTGGCAGTTGCCCAAGGCTTCCCAAGTAGCATCTGTGACACCCAGGCACCTCCTCCTCTCAGATCCCATTCTTGTGGCAGGGACACATGGCTCCGGTCACAGGGATGGCATGTGGAGCATACCCTTGCTTCACTCCCTCCCTGGCCTTGCAGGGACTATGTACAGGCTGCTGTGGGGCAGTCAAGTCCTGAGCAGACCTGGCACCATGCAGCTGAGGGCTCAAGATAGGGTTACGTGCAGAAACCTAGGATCGGTAGCTTCCAGATCTCTGCTGCACCAGCTCGAGTACAATGTCTCTGCAAAGACTGAGCAGCCCCCTGATCAGTCCAGAGGTCTGTGGTGGTGAAGGAAGCCCCTTCACAAACTGAACCATGGTGACTGAGGGCTGAGTGTGGGTCCCAGGGCTCTGTGCTCCTGCCCTTTCCATGTGTGAATGCCTTGCCACAGATCTCTTTGATCTTGCCAAACAATTGCCCTGTCACTTCACCTGGATGGAGTTGTAGAATATTCTTCTTAGTAAAGTCTCCCAAGAATGGAAAAGCAAGTATTCCATGTACTTAATACGAATATAAAATACCGTTGATGAGCTACTATACACCCACATGTGAGTGAAGAACACAGTTAATAGGAAGGAGGGAGGAGGGCAGGTTAAGGAGGGAGTAGGATAAACTCTCACCTAAGGGGCACAGTGTAAGTAAGGGTAAACAGCACACCCTCTCTGTGAGGGGCTCTACTGCAACTTGAGCTTTGCCTAACAAATACGAACAATGTAACCTAATCATCTGCACTCTCATATTAGTCTGAAATAAATAAATAAATAAATAAATAAATCTTGTGAGAATTAATCCTGTAGATTCTAGAACTGAATGCCACTAGAAAGAAGTTTAAGACCAATATAATTTTTGTCCCCTCAGATAGACGACTGGAAAATTTTCCCCTCATGTTCTAATCAGTTTATCTATATGTATTTTTTGCCTTAAATTCTGGAGCTTAAAACAAATCTATAAATAGTATACTTATGTTTCATGATTTGAGTTATCTTTTGCAGATTTTTTTGTTTTAAGAGTTTTTTTTGATAGGGATCTGAGGTCAGGGTCATGGGACCCATGAGGAGTCCTTCTTCCAATTTTATTTTGAAGTTTCATATAACACAAGGTCTTGCATGTAACATGTTCTTTTAGCCTCTGTTCTTTTCTCCTCAGTCATCAGAGATTGGCAGATGCTCGCTGCTCACTATGCAAACGTCTTGCGTTTGCCACCCCAATAGTGATTCGGTGAGATTGCTGTTTAGCCTATTCTACTAAGCTTTTTGTTGCTTACTGGTTATAGAATGCTCCCAAAGCTATCCCACTCAGATTCCCGATGATTCAAATAAAGGATTCTTGTCTTTCTGGTTCAAGATTAAAGAATTGCACTCTGCTAGTTTTATCTGTGATTGGTATCCTGGGGCCAGCTCAATGTAATCCCCACAACCTTCTGTAATTTTTAAGGCATTTCTCAGCTTTTCCTGTTTCAGTTCACTGATACAGATGGACTTGGTTTTATACATATTTTATATATTTTTTCTTGTTTTTATTCTTTGGCTACAAGCTAAAGGGGGAAGATTCCATCTGTATTCCATTTGCAACAAATTAAACAATTTAAAAAAATTTATAGTCCATGTTGCTATTTGAGGAAGTATTGCAGTGAGGTATTACATTTGTAATATAAATGTAAAAATGATCTTATTCTTTCTGCCATTTAATGGATTGTATATGTGATTCATTCTGGAGATATAATACTCAGATAATGTATTTATAAGAAGAACTATATTTTCTTGAATATTAGTTTTGCTTTTTTTTTCAGACCAATATTTTTAAGCTCCTCATATTATGTTTCTGAGGAATTAAAAATTGGTAGAAATTATGCACAGTATTGAAATTTGTCACATTATAATGTGTGTGCTTTCTTTGTAAACAATCTTTAAATACATTTTTAGACAAAGAAATAGGTGTTTTCTTCCAAAAAGTAGATATGTATTCCTTTAGAAAAATGTGTTTCTTACTTGTCAAGAACACTGAATAATTACTGAGTTCCAATTTATACCTTACTTTAAGAAATCAAAGCAGCATACCCCAACACAGTTTCACTCAAATTATGAATTTTTAAAAATTTTTCTCAAAATATTTTCTGCCCCTTTTCCTGCTCATTCTAGAGTTCTGTTAACGATAGGAGAAGCAGCAGGAAAATTCTCTGGGCAGGTGAAAGAATCAGGGACAGGGGGCAGCGCCTGTGGCTCACTGAGTAGGGGTCCAGCTCCATATACTGAGGGTGGTGGGTTCAAACCCAGCCTTGGCCAAACTGCAACGAAAAAATAGCCGGGCCTTGTGGTGGGCACCTGTAGTCCCAGGACTCCGGAGGCTAAGGCAAGAGAATCACCTAAGCCCAGGAGTTGGAGGTTGCTGTGAGCTGTGTGATGCTGCCATGGCACTCTACTGAGGGCAATAAAGTGAGACTCTGTGTCTAAAGGATCCAATGTACTCAACACTATTATGAAACTAATTGTTAGCTATCTTAAAAAAGCTACAATTCAAATCAAATGGAGCCCTAGACTATGGGGAAAGGGGAGGGGGGAGGATGGGTGAAGAGAATGATACTGTGAGGATCACGCCTATGATTTATCCTATTAGCGTACATGTGAATTTGTCTAAAGGTTGAATATGAATGTCTTAACACAACAATTATGAGAAAGACATGATGGCTATGTTAGCCAGTTGGATGAGAGTTTTCCAAACTGCATATGGAAGCAACACACTGTATCCTATGATAGAATAAATGGACACAATTATGATCTAAGAAAAAAAAAACCCAGCCCCAGCCAAAAACTGAAAAAAAAAAAAAAAAAGGACAGACTCAAAAAAAAATTATCTTAAAATACATTATGCTGAAAATAATTGAATAATTTCAAGAAACTTATCTTTTTTTTTCTTTTTTTTTTTTTTTGGAGACACAGTCTCACTGTTTCCCTCAGTAGAATGCCATGGCATCACAGCTCACAACAACCTCAAACTCTTGGGCTTAAGTGATTCTTGCCTCAGCCTCCCAAGTAGATGGGACTACAGGCACCTACCACAATGCCTAGCTATTTTTTTGTTGTTGTCGTTGTTTAGCAGGCCCAGGCTGGGTTCAATCCCACTAGCCCCGGTGCATGTGGCCAGTGTCCTAACCACTGTTTAGCAGGCCCAGGCTGGATTCAATCTCACTAGCCCCGGTGTATGTAGCCGGTGCCCTAACCACTGAGCAACAGGCACCAAGCCTCAAGGAACTTCTAAAAGAAATTTCAGATATATTAAGCTATGCTATAGGATACATATTCATATTCATGGTTTTAGATAAATAATTCTGATTTCTATAAAGTTGTACAAATGTGCTAAATTCCCTTTCATAGGACAATGCTATAAATTTGTCAATAATATGGTTTTAATCTAATATTATTACTTTATTTAAAGGAAAGGAAGATACTTTAACTACCATAAATACTGTATCATTAGATATAATCTGAGTAAAGAAAATATAACATACTGTTTTATCTCAGTTAGGGATAAAAGTCTGAAATACTAAAGCACTAAAGTGTGTTTCAGTAAAAAATAGTAAATGGAATTCCCTTATAGTGAAATTAATTATTTTCATCACTTGATTATGAGTTGATTGTATGACTACACATACCACATATAAATGCAAGTAACATAGCCTTGAGAGTATGCATTTTATACTCTCACTCTATGGGCAGAAATAATATGTGAATTGGCCTCTGTATAAATGTAGTATAAGTGATATGAAAAAGTCACATCTTGTTAAAGAGTTCAGAAGCAGGGAAAACAGAGGGTAAATTGGATGGATGTAAATAGGACAGATGGACATTTGAGGGCTGCTTCTCTGATGTTTATCCTCCCCCTCACCTTTCTTCACAGTTTTAGTTTCTATTGGAGATCCCTGTGGTTCTGATGAAGGTAACTCTATCTTGGTTTCAGAAGTGATACAAACTGATCAGTAGCCACAGTGGTTGGTACAAGGATAAGAATGCATCTAGAGAGGGACTTTACCTAACAAATGCAAACACTGTAACCTAATTCTTTGTACCTTCAATTAACCTGAAACAATTAAAAAAAGAAAAAAAAGAATGTGATCTAAGCAAGTAAATGGAGCAAATTTTAAGATTCTTCCCAGAAATCATGAAAGTCAAAGTTGTTCATCTCTCTTCATCTCTCTGTCCCCACCCGCCTTAGATGTAAACATGGGTGCTTATGGTCCCAGCTGAATGAGGATGCATGTAGTCCCACGTGGGAGAGGAGCCAGCCTTGGAATGGTAATGAGGCCCTCTAAAGACAGAATGATGGAAGCAGATTGGTTTCTTGGGGACATTATTGATGATATCAACCAAAACAATAAATCTTATCTAAATCCAGTCTCAACACTGGACTTTTTTAGTTACAGAAGTCAATTATTATTTAGGCCAGTCTGAGATATTATTTTCAGGTACTTGAAAACAAAGGGAATCCTAAGAGATACAAGAACAAATACATATTTTGGACAGTGATTGGAGAAAACATGTGCTATATATAAAAGGTTCACTGCTGTTTTCTTTTAACTAAGAAAAACATTAAAGTCAGTAATTCAACAAATTCATAGAAGCAGAGATGAAAAAAATCTCATAAAAACTGAAAACTGCACTTAGGTTTAACAGGAAAATCATTCAAAAGTTTCATTTTGAGTTTTCTGAAGCAGAATTACTTACCTGGAAGTGTACCATGTCTATATTCTATCTTGTGCTGGGGATTCTTCCTGGAAGAAAAAAAAAGGCAAAAATAAGATCTTGTTTTCCAATTACTAGAAATTGATAAGACTATTTAAATAAACTAGAACACTAATTTACAAATAAAATTAGAACCTAATAGTTTTCTTAATGAAAACCATGTGCTTTTTAATTACAGTATTTACTGGGTCAGGCACAATTCTAGATGCAAAGATATGAAAGATAACCCAGACAAAGCTCTTACCTCAAAGAACTCGCACTCTTACCAGTCTTGCACTCACGAAACAGAATATGTGCTATTTCTAAAATATATACCACATACAAAAAAAACTGTAAAATAGTATGCAAAATATATGACACAAATATCAAATGTGTCTATGTCTCTGTGTGTATGTGTTTAGTGTTTAAAAAGATACTTCTAAGGCTCTTTTTGAAACCAGAAAAAAAGAGCATTTAAGTAATTTCTCTCTAAAGGACATCAATCATTTGTTATAAAAAAAAAAGAGGAAAGTCAATATCATTAAAAAATTGATATCACATGAAGTCAAACAGCAACTAGTATTTGGGTCAGGAGAGGTGGCTCACACCTGTAATCTCAGAAATTTGGGAGGCTTAGGCAGGAGGATTGCTTGAGTACAGAAGTTCAAGGCTTCGGTGAACTATGATCTGTCACTGTTTCCTAGCCTGGGTGACAGAGTGGGGCCGTGTCTCAAATACAGAATAAAATAAATAAACCTCAAAAACCCAAACCCCCAAAATCCCAAAATAAAACAAAACTGCCCTATAGTGTTTGAAGATCTATTTTTGATTAAATGTACTTTCGATCCTTTCTCTCATTTTACTAAGCAAATGTTTACATATACAAGACAACCTGTTCCAGCAGCCAAAATTCAAAGCCAACAAGTTGATCATAATCCAATTGGATTGGTGTCTCTCTCTTAGGGGACTGACAAAGCAGGGCTTGAGTACACTGATAACAGATACATGCTGAGATATGCAACTTTTTAATATCCTATGTCAGAAATAATTATTTTTACATGATAAAGATTCATCTGTTTATTCATTCACCAAGTATTGGCTGAGTATTATACAGTATTCTGTCTCTAAGCAGGCACTGAGGATAAAATATTTAACAAGACACATATTCTTGCCACTAAGGAGACACAGTCTGGGGGCAGGGGCAAGACAGACATTAGATAAACATTTTCTTCACTGATAAGAACCTCTGTGAAGATGGGAAATACTCCTTACAATATCTTTTAGAACACAGGAACTAGGTCAAATGTTAGGCTTCTTTTTCTCAGACTAACCCTTGTTCTTCTTCTTCTTTTTTTTTTCTTTTCAATTGGACAAATAAGACAATTTAAAAACAATACATAGCTTAGGTTATTTATGAATTTAAATTTGTCTATAAGTCTTCTCATTCAACATTACATTTCCATATATAATCCAATGGGGGGAAATGGCCCAAAGTCTCAAGAAGTGAATCTCTAGCCTTGAACCTAGTCTACAAATCATAGCATGTTAAATACTACCAGGGATTATCTCAGAGTAGATATTCTACCTCCTTCAGGTGGCAAATAAGCTAACTAGGTGAAGTTCTTCCTCACCGTCTTTCCAACTTGAATAATGACCATATTAGGACAGAAGTTTAGGCAAATTTATAGGCTAAATTTTAAAAACATTTCTAAAATAATCAGGTTATTAAATAATTAGGTTATTTTTCACTTCTAAAATAATCAGGTAATTAAATAATCAGGTTATTTTTCACTTATAAAGTCCTTTATGAAACTAGTGTAAAAACTGCATTTGATTGCGAAAGTGTAGACTTGTGTTTAAAATATTTCATAATAAACATTTTACTTTAAAAAATGCTGTATTTTTCTCCCCCTGCCTTTGACACTATTGTGATTTTGATGAACAAAATAAATAATGTCTAGTTGCACAACAGACCAGATGCTTTATAAATATTTCTGTCTTATGTCTAACATTACCTAATATTTTGCACTTGCTTATTAAAAGTATTAATTTCCCTTGTCTTCATCATAATTTATTGGATGCTGAGAAGTAATTATAAATACATAAAATTAGTTGATACAACTAAGAAAAGTAGAGTGTTACAGCAGCTGTCTCCCTGCTCTCCTCCAGCTTGTGGGCTGCTTCACCTCACCAGATGTAATTGCTGAGCAGCAACAACAGACAGCACAGACCAAGGCGGCCCATGAAAGAACTTGCCATTACCCTTCTTTTCTTTTGAGATAACAGATTGTTTCTTCTAGGGAAGTTCACTGAAGTTTCTGGAATTCCAACTATAATAAACATAAGGAATTTCACTTGGGCCGAAGAGATTTTTATCAAGGCTGATTGTCAAACATAACTTTGTGATGAGAGGAATAGAGGAGTTCTAACCTTTGAAGAACTTTCTCTAAGTGAGTGTGGTTGGAGGGGGATGCTGAGTAGACCAAATGAATTCATTTTAAGAGTCAGTACACCTGAGTTTCAACTCCAGTTTGGCTCTTTCCAGTTGAAAGAACCTTGGGCAAGACTTGTTCATTTTACTATCCATTATCTGTAAAATGGAGGTGGTATAATGTCCACTTCCCAGAGCTGAGGTGGCATCACATGAATTAATGCAAGGTGAAAGCATCTGACAATCTTTAAAGCAGCAAACAAACGTAAATGGTAAATGTGGTGGTTGTCTTCGTTAACTTCATGGTAAGACATACACCTGTGATCAATTTTATGCCCTTATAATCAACTCCCCATGTTCCCAAGCTCCTTTTTATTTAGTTCATAGTTTGTTGTTTTAAACAAGAAAATAAAATTTTCATTTAATGCCTTGTTCTGTGACTTTTATGACACCCCTGGGAAAGCTTAACATTAACAAAATGGCACACATCATAAACCACCCAGTAATGCCCCTTCATTATTCTTCTCAGGCCTGTCCTTATTCATTTTTCTCCCCATTGGCATTATTTTCTGTCTCCTATGGAATAATCTGAACATCAATCTTGTTTAAGAACAGTTTCCTTCGTATACAAGGTAACAGTTCAGCTTGGGAGTCCAGTAACTTATTTCCAAAGTACTTCTTGGCCCAGTCACGCAATAATTACCATGTAATAGGTATCTCCTAGGAATCATGTTTTACACAACCTTCTTTCACCTTCTCTCCCTTTCACCAATGGCAGTTTGTTGGCTTCTAATTTCTGTTAAATAGTAGGTAGAAAATGGAAGGTCTCATAGGCCATGTTCTGTCACCGAGGTTCTTTGTGGTCTCTGACTTCGCCTCCTCTTCACAATGCTCTAGCAACTCCAGATTACTCACAGAGTCACAGCTCACCTTGATGCCTCTGCTATAGCCACTCAGCTTTCTCCACCTGCTTGACATTTGTGGATTCCTTAAAACTCAGGGGCCACCACATCGCCTTCAGAAAGACTCCCACAGCTGGAGAAAGATTTCTTTTCATCCTTTTACATTTTAACTGTCCTTATGTGTTTGTCTCTCCTGCCATTTATGAGTTCCTCAAGGAACTCAGACTCCTCTGGATTCATCTTTGTATTCCAGCACCCAGAATGATCTCAGCACAAATGGAGGTTTCTCACAAGATGTTTGTTGAAAGAAAATTAAATTGAAATGAATTTAGATGCTAAGACTTGGGAAGATAAAGGCTGTGTCTTCTTCTGTTTTTTTTTTGAAACCCAACTCCTATAGCAGTCCCTGCCATGGCAGTCAAATATTTGCAGAAAGAATAAAGGAAGATAAAAATGAAAAAAAGAAAGAGAGAAACATAAACTGTTATTGCTTAAAAGCTATGGTAATCATGGAATCTATTTTTTAAGATAGATTTTAACTAGTATTACTTTCAATAGTTCCAACTGAAAACTCTAGAATTTTGTAACACTATCCAAAAGAACTTTCCGAGATAAGGACAATTTTCTCTCTCTCTCTCTATTGTCTAATGCAGTAGTGACTAACTGCATGTGTCTGCTCAGCACTTGAAATGTGGGTAATAAAGTTGGAGAACTGAATTCTAAATTATATTTCATTTTAGTTCATTTACATTGAAATGTAAACAGCCACAAGTGGCTAGTGGCTACCATATGGGATGAACAGTTTTTAAAAACCAGGAAAACAAAGATCCTTCCTCCCCAATCGAGACTGATTTAAAATTAATACCCCCAAACAAACAATACAACACCCTCTTTTTAATGGATTGGCCCTAAAAAAAAAAAAAGTTAAAAAAGGTTCTGTAGGTAGAAATACTATCATTGAAAGTAAAATCAGAAAGACCCAGTCAGAATCTTGGCTCAGCAACCTCACTGCACACTGTCTAAGCTTTAGTTTCCCCACTTGTAAAAGGTGGATTACAATAGACTCATACTCATATGAAGCTGTTGTGAGGATTTATGAAATAACATACAGTAAGTCTTTAGTCCAAGGGCTTAGCAGTTGAATAATATAAGCCATTGATTCATTATTAGTTTAAGAAATAGTCACTGAGTACTTATTACACGTCAGGCCTGAGTCAGGTGTCAGTGACATTCCTTATTGCTAATACCTCCTTTTTTGTCACTTTTCCTATAATGTCAGCATTCAACACAGTCCAAAGTGCAACTGCAGTTAATTAGGGTCATAAGTCAAGTCTTGAAAAGTATAAAAAAAGATTCTACACAAGATTGTGTACTTAGGGTAATTAACCCAAATTTGACCTTTTGATGGAAAATAAATTCAAACTTAAAAAAAAAATAAACTGAACAACTTAGATGTAATGAAGAGAGCAGCAAGTTATCACAGCTATGGTGGTGATTTGTGGGAATATCTTCCTCCTGAACATGCTGGGGCAGGTCAGTGACTTGTTAAATTTAGTATTTATAAAGTACAATTAGTCATGGGCACTGGGAAAGGAGGGAAAAAAATGGGTGACATTAATAATAAAGATATTCTTTATCATTAATCTAAAAAACATTACTAGTCACTTGAGATTTTTTTAGTAACTTTTTATTTTGAAAAAAAAATCCAAATCTCCCTATACGTTTATCAAGATTTGTCAAGTATTAACACTCAAAACTGGTGTCTTGCTTTTTTTTTTTTTTTTCAGTTTTTGGCCAGGGCTGGGTTTGAACCCACTATCTCCGGCATATGGGGCCAGTACCCTACTCCTTTGAGCCACAGGCGCCACCCTCAGAACTGATGTCTTATAATTATCTCTCTATAGTCATTTGAGATGTAAAGGCTTTTTCTCCTTCCTTTTAATATATGTTTCCTTTAAGTACCAAGCAGTTCTATCTTTTCCCGCTTTGCCAGTAACAGGCAAGCAGGCTTACTAAAAAGTTAAATATGCTTGCTTCTGGGACCTCCTTCAAAAGCTGCTTTAGAAACTCTTAACTAAATGACAGGCTTTAAAAAGGATAGAAAGGGAACCAAGAGAGTTAACAGATATGCAAGTATAGTTAATATACCAAATAACAGTTAAATGCTAGCATTAGTTGTCAGGCTAGAAAGATTAAAAGGGAGAGTAACTTTTTAAAAAGAGAACATGAGACAGTATCAGAAAGTGGAGGGTGGAGTACTGGTTCAACTTTAAAGCTTCAGAATGTGGTTCCTCATTTTCTACTGTTTTGGAACATTCATAGTTGTTCTTAAATATGTTCTAACATTGTATACCACCTAGGAAAAGGAAAGTCATTTCAGAATAAATGATGAATAAGAAAGATTTTACATTTGCATATTCCAAAAAGCAGAAAATATGTTACAAAATTTTATATTTAAGAATGGGAACGATTTTTCAGCCCACATGCAGGTTTAGATCCACTGTTGAAGGGGAGAACTGTTTCTTAGAAGCTCTATTAAATAGTTTCCATTTTTTCCTATAAGAACTGCTATTTTTATAAAAAGGTATGTGTCTGCAATAGAAAGACCAAAAGAAACTAATTGAGTTGGTGCTTTTGAACATTTAACTTAGACACCAAATCTCCAATTTAAAGCAAATGAATATCAATAAAATTTTGCTGGCTATTTCATTGAAAATGAAGGAAAAAAAATATCCTGTGCCAAGGTCAGAAGTTTCCTATTTTGGGTATTTTCAAATATAGTTTATTCTTTCTGATGATAAGTACAATGCACAGGATAAATGAACTTCAGTAAGAAAATGAACCCACACAGAAAATATAGCATCTACAAAAAGATTATTAAAAAGGCATGTTTGATTTATATAACAATTCAAATGCTTCAAGAGTACTCTGAATGCTAAATTCTTACATTATCCTCTCCTTTAGGATCCTTCATGATCTCAGCTTCAACCTTTATTTGCAGCCTATCTTTTGTTTCTACTCCAGGGGAATAGTTTTTGTTTTTTTCTCATTGATAGCCATCGTCTCACAGCTCTTTTGCCAAGCATACCCTTCTAACTCTGCACTGACTCAGTTCAATCATACCACTTTCTTTTTTTTTTTTTTTTTTTTTTTGTGGTTTTTGGCCAGGGCTGGGTTTGAACCCACCACCTCCGGCATATGGGGCCGGCGCCCTACTCCTTGAGCCACAGGAGCCACCCCATACCACTTTCATCAAAGCAGCTCTAATAATGAATGGGAAATATCTCCAGAATATATTGTCCATATCCACCATTTGGTATTTACCACAAGATTTCTTATACTATCATCTAAATTTTCAACACAGACACTCAATTTACATTTATGTGTACAATCTCTCTCTTCTGGCAAGCTGCTGGAGAGCATATTTTCCTTATACTTCTTAATATCTTTCATAGCATTTACAAGAGTGCCTTTCATAAGGTTGTAGTCAATTATATTAACTATGTCTCACAAACAAATCTATCTACAAAGTTTAAGTTGTCACATGAATTTTCAAAATGATGTAATAATTTATCATTTCTACAATTTCACTATTGGATAAATACCCAAAGGAAATGAAACCAGTGTGCAGAAGAGATATCTGCTATCCCATGTTCATGGCAACATTACTGACAATAGCCAAGACATGAAATAAGTGCTAATCAACAGATGAATGGATAAAGAAAATATGGTCTATGTAAATAATGGATACTATTCAGCCTTTAAAAAGAAGGCAATTCTGTAAGACTGGAGGCCACTATGTTAAGTGAAATAAGCCAGGTACAGAGAGACATACCACACAATCTCATTTTCATATGGAATATAAAAATACAAGCCTTTGGTGGTTACTAGAGATGACCAGGAGGATGGGTTGGGAGACGTTGGTCAATGGATACAAATTTCATTTAGAAGGAAAAACTTCAAGTGCTCTATTGTACAACATGGTCACTATAGTTAATAACGATGTATTTCATATATACATAGTTAACAATGTATGGTTATTAACAATGCATTGTATTACTTGAAAATTTAGTACTAAGAGAGTAGATTTTAAGTGTTCTCACCCTTAAAAATGGTTTAAGTTTGTGAGGTAATGCATATATTAATTAGCTTGATTTAGCCATTCTGCAATGTATATATATTTCAAAACATCAAATTGTATACTACAAACATATACAATTTTATTTGTTAAACAGTAAATTTTTTAAAAAAAGAACAATATAATTTTTTTCTGAATTCAGGTAATGTGATACCTAAAGCTTTGTTCATTTTGCTCAAGATTACTTCAACTACTTGGAATTTTTTGTGGTACTTCTATTTTTAATTTTTTGAAAAACTTCCGTACTGCTTTCCATAATAGCTGTACTAATTTAGATTAACACCAAGAGTGTGCAAGCATCCATTTTTCTCTATACCCTTGCCAACACTTTTTTGTTGTTTTTGGTCTTTTCCATAAAAAGCCATTCTAATATTTTCTAATAGGTATAAGGTGATATCTCACTGTGGTTCTAATTTGTATTTCCCTGATTATTAGTGATGTTCAGCATTTCTCATACTCTTATTGGTGATGTGCATGTTTTTTTAAAAGAATCTACTGAAGTCCTTTAAAATCAGGTTGTTTCCTTGATGTAGAGTTGTTTGAGGTCTGATTTATCTTGGTTATTAACCCCTTAATAAATGTAAAGTTTGCAAATATTTCCTCTCATTCCACAGGTTGTTTCCTCACTCTGTTAATTATTTCCTTAGCTGTGCAGAAGCTTTTCTGTTCTATGTAATCTTATTTATCGATTTTCACTTTTGTTACCTGTTCTTATAGGGTCATATAAAAAAAAAAATCATTGCCAAGACCAATGTTATGGAGTGTGTCCTCTTCACTTTCTTCTAGTACTTTTATATTTTTAGGTCTTATATTTAAATCTTTTATCCATTTTAGTTGATTTTTTATGTGGTGTGAGATAAGGATATTATTTTATTCTTGTATGTGTGGATATCCAGTTTTTCCAACACTATTGATTTAAAAAACTGTTCTTTTCCCATTGTGTGTTCTTAGCATCTTTGATGAAAATCAATTTGCCATAAATGTTGAATTTATTTCTGAGCTCTCTATTATGTTCCACTAGGCTATGTGTCTGTTTTTATGCTAGAATCACATTGTCTTGATTACTACAGCTTTGAAGTATATTTTGAAGTCTGGTAGTGTGATACCTAAAGCTTTGTTCATTTTGCTCAAGATTGCTTCAACTATTTGGGGTCTTTTGTAGTTCCGGGATTGGAACACAAAAGGATTATTTTTTCTATTTCTTTTCTTCTTTTATTGTTAATTAAATCATAGCTGTGTACATTAATGCAGTCACGGGGTACAATGTGCTGGTTTTAAATACAATTTGAAATATTTTCATCAAACTGGTTAACATAGCCTTCATAGCATTTTCTTAGTTATTGTGTTAAGACATCTATATTCTACACTTAATAAATTTAACATGTACCCTTATAAGATGCACCGTAGGTATGGTCCCACCAATTACTCTCCCTCCACCCATCCCCCTCCCCGTTTCCCCTTTCCCCATATTCTTGAGCTATAATTGGGTTATAGCTTTCATGTGAAAGCTATAAATTAGTTTCATAGTAGGGCTGAATACATTGGATACTTTTTCTTCCATTCTTGAGGTACTTTGCTAAGAAGAATATGTTCCAGCTCCATCCATGTAAACATGAAGGAAGTAAAGTCTCCATCCTTCTTTAAGGCTTCATAATATTCCATGGTGTACGTATACTACAATTTGTTGATCCATTCGTGGGTCGATGGGCACTTGGGCTTCTTCATAATCATTCTTAACAGGTGTCTGTAAGATGCCCAAAGTTTATAGGACCAACCGACAGCAAGGTCAGTAAGCAGAACAGAAAATAAAGCCACAGTCTACGACCACGCCGCCTTGAACATGCAGCGTGTTATCTGGTCTCAGAAGCTAAGCAAGGTTGGGCCTATAGTTCTTGGATAAGAGAAAACAAAATCATGATTGTAATTTTTCTATTGGCAAGTAAGTACAGGAGTCAGCCTTTTGGTTTCCATCTTCCTAAAGCTACCACTGCAGGCTTTTATCTGCTTTGGAGTATATAACCCATGCTCACTGAGACTATAGTGTCAATTTCGTGACCATTGCTGCAATTCATCACAGATTGACACCTGCTAGGTGTAGGGTTGATAACCACATTAGTATCAACTGATACGGGGAACAGCTGTTCATTGCTTCTTGACTTTGGACTAAGGTGGGAGAGAGGGAGCTATATCAACATGAAAAGACAGGTGTTTAAAGAACCATTGCTGTGTGTGGCAAAGGTAAGTGGCACACAGTTCTACAACAGCTTCTTTTCCAGCCCTATTTTCACAAAGTTGCCTGTAATTGGCACTGGCACTCCCATGAGCTTTAGTGCTCTCTATCTGCAGCTGAGAGCCACTCTGAGCTTAGATATTCCTTTCCAGCTTTGAAAACAACAAAGCAACCATATCCAGCCTAATCTTGACAACTAAGAGGCCTGGACAAAAAGTTTTGATCGGTGTGGCAAAGCACTTTCAGGGACTTCTGTAAAACTAAACCGCATGTGGACAGGATTAATGTGCTATAATGATGCTTTAAGGAAAATTTGGTGAATTCCAGAGAATGGCCAGATTTGGGAATCCAAAAAGACTCTTGGACGTGTTTGTTCTTTGCACCTCACAGTCTTCAATCTTTAAACCCCTTCTTTGGTTTTCAAAGACCCATCTGTGATCATGAGATGTGGGCAGCAGCTTCAGTGTGACCTAGGAGACTCAAAGACAAGTATTCATAAAATTTCTGGGAAGGATTCTTTTTAAAGCTTGTTTTTACCAGAGTGTTCTCTCTTGAGTTCCCTTATGGTTTATTAACTAGTAAATCCTAGCATGTTTGATTCTTGCATCATGGGGTGGCAGGCAAAACTAGTTTTCTTGCCTAGAAGGCCAGAAGGTAGGATGACCAAGGGTAGGTCTAGAAGGCAGGAGCTGACACGGCTGTGCAGAGAGCAGATGGGGGGAGGGACAGCCCCAGCCAGGAACCACTTGCCCCTGATAGCCACCTTCAAGCAGTTGCCCCCCTAATAAGGTTCTGAAATAGAAATTTCTAAAGGTAGACGTCACTGGTCAAGAAGGGTTAGATTAAAGCAGCAACCTGCGGGTTGTGACCCCTTTGTAACAATGAAAATACATCCTGCCTATCAGATATTTACATTATGATTCATAACAGTAGCAAAATTACAGTTATGAAGTAGCAGTGAAGATAATTTTATGGTTGGGGGTCACCACAACGTGAGGAACTGTATGTATTAAAGGGTCGCAGCATTAGGGGAGGTATTAGGAGGGTTGGGAACCACTGGATTAAAGGGTTGAGGAGCATCTCAACTCACACAGCCATTTATGAGTAGAGTTAGGAGCGGTCTAGCCCCTTCTGACTCCTACAGTGGTAAATGGAAAGGCAGTTCTTTTATGTGTATCATTCTGTGAAACAGATGGGGCAACTTGATTATGCATTCGAGTGCAGAGGGCTCTTCATAAAATGTGCCACTGTGTCCTTTTCCTGTGAATGGAAATACAGCCTTCATATTAAAGAGGAGTAAAATAAAACATAAATCAGAATGAAACCATTTAACACTGAATGTTAAAAAAAACCTAGAACTCTTAATTCAACCATTTTGCTATATATAGAAACCATCATACAGTTTGGCCCAGGAGTTTCCTTCTGGTGCCTGGGGAGGGAGGTGGTAGACTAGCTCTCGTGATGTTGGCATACGAATGTGAGAGGCGTCCCCTCTAGTCACTTTATGTTCACTGCGCTACTTTTTGTGTTCTGCTTTCAGTTCAGTGAATTCCATGTTGAAAAGAAAACATTTCTTGAGCACTTACTATATGCTGAAAACCATGGGATTTGTTATCGTGTATGTTATCCATGTGTTTATCCTGCCGTGTGACAGAGGAGGTGCTATAAAGACATCCCTGATTCACTTTTTTTTTTTTTTTGAGACAGAGTCTTACTATGTTGCCCTCGGTAGAGTGCTGTGCTGTCACAGCTCACAGCAACCTCAAATTCTTGGGATTACATGATTCTCTTGCCTCAGCCTCCTAAGCAGTTGGGACTCCAGGCGCCCACCACAACGCCCAGCTATTTTTTTGTTGCAGCTGTTTTTAGTTGGGCCGGGCCAGGTTTGAACCCTCCACCCTCCGTGTATGTGGCTGGCGCAGTAACCACTGTGCTACGGGTGCCAAGCCCTGATTCACTTTTTCAGGAATATTATAGAGAATATCTGTGATCAAGGGAGGAGAGTAAGGAAAGGAGAGGTTGAGCAGCGGAATTCCTTTTCTACTTTTTCAGGGGAATCAGAGGTTCAGAGTTGATTGCTGATCTTAGTAAATGAACTAAAATGTAAAAATGAAACAGTATAAATATTATGCATTAAGACCAACCCACTTCCATCTGTTTTAGGTCTATAAATAGTTGAACCTGTGGGCATGTCCCACATGTTTGTCCTTGATAAAGGTGGCAGAATGGAGATTTGAGCCAGAGTCTAGGCTCTTAAAGTGCTTGGTTCTGAGTGCATCCTGTCATCCACTCACAATCTCGTGATGCATGGGAAATGCAGGGCTTCTGTGAGTTCACTTTTTACTACCTCCATTTTGTTACAGAAGTCTGAGTATGGGGTGGGAGAGGGTGGTCAAGGATCAAAAAAGTTAAAAACAAATAAATAAATAATAAGTCTGAGTGCTTTCTTCCAAAGTTTAGAAATTTAATTCCTACCCCTTGCTAATCCCATAGATCAGGAACATTTGTTTGAAGACCTTGAGATTTTTAATATCATCTTAAAAGCCAGTTGGAGGAAGTATCTATGATCTATAGAGATGATATAATTTATAATATCCTTAGGAAAAAACCTGAGATTTTATAGCAAGGCGCACAGTAATGAAATTGGAATTTTCTATATATC
This sequence comes from Galagoides demidoff, assembly GCA_963574575.1. Taxonomy (NCBI): domain Eukaryota; kingdom Metazoa; phylum Chordata; class Mammalia; order Primates; family Galagidae; genus Galagoides; species Galagoides demidoff. The sequence continues at coordinate 81,429 of CAUYQV010013745.1, forward strand.
TGTGTATTTAAAAGAGAGAAGCTGGATCTGTGCTCTGGGAATGATATAGATCAGAAGAGACTAACTCAGTCTTTTCAGACATTTGTTCAGTATGCGGCGTCTGGGTTAATTCATAGAAGGTAAGAAAGTAATAGAATTAAACATTTCATCTCTACATATCATTTAGACTTGCCACGTTTTATTTCTAGAACCTAAAATATCTACCTTTTCTACCTCTTGTAGAGATGTCTAGGAGAGCAAAATTCCTAAGGTCAGAGAAGGCGGTGGGGGAGGAGGGGTGGGGGGGAGACATTCTCTTTAACGGACACTGGGTGTACTCGGTGGATAGAATAAAGCCATATCTAAGGTTTGGTGAGCTAGTGATGTGCTTTGCTATACAAGATCAACCACAGGCAGTGCACTTTTATTCTCATAAAAGGAATAAAGGATAAAAGAAGCACTGAGGAGGCCCACAGGAATCACGCTTTGGGGTAGAGCGTCTTCTTTTCTTCTCCCTTTTTACCCCAAAGTTGAGCTTCCTGGCTCAGTCTCCTCACCAGAGTATAGCCTCATGGCTAAAGGAGGTAAAGAAGCTGGGGTGTTCTTGGCCCAGGTTTACTAGGGACTGTGCCCTCTAAATCACACCTCTTTGTATGTTTTGGGAGTGCAAACGGTAGGTGCGTTGTGCTTTTTAGAAGGATGCTTGCTGCTTCTCAACTTCCTAGGCAAACAGCACAGTATGAGAAGGGGTCTGAACCTACCCCGGGGACACAGAAGGAAATTAAGGTCATAGAGGACACAGGTTTGATCCACCAATGGGTGAGGATGGAGAACCTCAGAGAAGTTACTCATCTTCTCCTGCTTCACTTAAGGTTCTTATTTTTTTTAAGATAAAGTCTCACTCTGTCTCTCTGGATCGAGTGCCATGGTACCATAGCTCACAGCAACCTCAAACTCTTGGGCTTAAGCAATACTTTTTTTTTTTAACAATTTTTGGCCAGGGCTGGGTTTGAACCTGCCACCTCCAGCATATGGGGCCAGCATCCTACTCCTTTGAGCCATAGCACCACCCCTAAGCAATACTCTTAACTCATCCTCCTAAGAAGCTGGGACTATAGGCACTTACCAGAACACCTGGGTAGTTTTTCTATTTTTAATAGAGAAGGGGTCTCACTCTTGCTCAGGCTGGTCTCAAACTCCTGAGCTCAAGCAGTCCACCCTCCTGGCCTCCCAGAGTGTTAGGATTGCAGGCATGAGCTGCCAAGCCCAGCCTCACTTAAGGTTCTCATCACCTAGAGATGTCAGGATGTTCTGGGTGGGAGACCAGTGGAGAGTGTCGGTGGAGTTAGTCTAATGGGCTAAGAGAGGTTTGAGCTGTAAGACAGTCACTTCTAGATGTGGCTTGAGCTGAGGAAGTAGATTGAGACCCACAGTAGATACATGGACGAGGATTGGGCAAGATGCCTCTTCACATTAACATGGATGCTCCTGCCTGGAGTAAAAAGGAAGGAAAGTAGAAATGGCCCAAGGCTTAAGGAGATGGCAAGGGCAGCCATTTTGGAAGTTATACCCAGCAGAGAACAGACCAGATCAAGGAGTTCCATTCATGGGGTTCCAAAGTCCCTAGGGGTTCATGAAGACAACGAGAAGAAATATGAACTAATTTTAATATGCTGAAGAGCATAAATGAAGCTCGTTTGATTATCCTCAACAAGGCCTTTTGACCTCACCAAATCATTAAACACGAGTTTAGTGATGTGATGCCCGCTGTCTCATATAGATAAAAAGCTCTGCTCGACCCAACCTGGTGTTACTTTGAGGGTTTTGAATGTAAATCGATGGACTGTGACCAGATGGTCATGGCTGACCTGAAATCAGATCATCTAAAACATGATTAATGTGAGACTTGAGTACAGGGCAACAGTCACAATTAGATTATATAAACCGCAGCCTGTGGTGATGGGGTACTTGAGGCCTCTGAGGTCTGAAACTCCGTTTCACATTTCACTCATTTCTGTCCTTGAAGAAAGCAAATGCTGACTGATCGTCAGGCTAGAGTCGGTTATCCACCTTGGAGACTGCGTCCTGAAAACCCTGCCTGTGGTTCTTCCTCCCAGCCTGTGTGGGTTGCTTAAGGCTCTGGTCAGGAGCAGACTTCTCTGGCCTTTCTCTCTCCTCTCCCAGTTAAATAGTGGTGTTTTGGGAGCGAGGATCAAGCTCTCTTCTTGGGCTCTTAAAGGAAGAGGTTAAATAGCAGCACTAAAGAAAGGAAGCAGCTATGGAAGAGACTTAATGGAGCAACGTCTTTGAAATAAGACCTGTTAAGGCTCACCTTGGATTTAGCTGCCTACGGTGTTCCAAGGGACTCAGACGCTGAGCCCCAGTTGGTTTTGCTGTGGAGGCTGCAGCTTCTAAGCCCCGTATCACCACAGCTCTTGATCTGCAAGGAGCTCCAGGGAAACCTAACCTTTGCATCGGCAAAAAAAAATTAAAAATATGACTGAATTCCTTTTAGTTTGATGGACCCCATGGACCATTTGATAATGGTTGGCAAAAGATTCTGAAGCCTATTGACTGCTTTGTTACACTTGGGAGGAAGGAACTGAGGCTGAGTCCGGAATTGGGATATTTGCTCTGTGGCCTCTCAGTTAACTGTTTTCAGACTGCGTGACAGTTGCTATTTTCTGGAATATTTCAGGATCCCATCTCTTTTCTTCGCTGGCTTTGTAGATTTCTGTCCCCATGTCCCCTGTACAGCCTCATCCATCCAGACCCGTCTCATGTCTGTGCAGAGTCTCCATGCCCTTCACCTTCTCGTCTCTCCTTCCCAGAGCCAAGCCATGCGGATTGTCCGGACGGTGGGGCAGGCCTTTGAGGTCTGCCACAAGCTGAGCCTACAGCACACACAGCAGAATGCAGATGGCCAGGAAGATGGGGAGAGTGAGAGGAACAGCGACAGCTCGGGGGACCCAGGTAGGCTCCTGCTGGCTGCAGTGGAGACAGAATATGGGCCAGTGGGTTGCTCCCCTGAAGCCCCAGGCTAGTATTAATTCACTTACAAAACACTTTTTTTTTTCTATTTCTCTCTAGGTTCCAAATTTTCTTCGAGGAAAATGTGTTACTTTTATTACAAATTAAATATGTTTAAATTGTTAGATGAGGAAGCATTTAAGCTGGATGTCAGAGAACACTTTCTGAAGCTGGAGTTGCTATGTTACCCAGTCTGACATCAGGGACGATTTCAGTAATCAGCCATCCCCATGGAATGAATCAGAAAGAATATCAACTTAGAATTACCTAAATAGTTTGGGTTTCTTAAATTTTTAGCTTTTGTAGTTCTGTAAGCCCTCAAAGTGAATAGTCAATATCTCTCATTTTTAGTCTCATGAAAAGTCAAGAGTGAGACCAGGATGTCTTTTACCTCTATTATTTAACAATAAATGCAAAAAAAGTAGTAGTAGCAAGATATGAACAGGTAAAAATTAAGAGTTTATTTTTTAACATGTGAAACTCAAGAAAATGAACTGAAAACTATTAGGAATAAACAGAGTTCAGCTAAAAAGTCAAGTTCCAATGTCGCACACAGGTATCTCTGTGTTTCCTATATTCCAGCAGCAGCTATTCCGAAGTCATCGTGGAAGGAAAAAAAAATGCACTAAAATAACAGTTTGAAAAGATACTTGCAAGTAATCACAATAAAAAATGTGTATTAAAAAAATCTTAAACAACCGGAAAGGGATGCCTTATTCTTGTATGGGAAACCTCAACATCATAAAAATGTTAATTCTTCCTTTGTTAATCCCTAAATTTAGTATGACAATATAGATTTCTAACTGCAAGGGAGGCACTGCAGTAAGCTGTACTACTCAAAACTTACAGGACACAGCTAAAACAGTACGCAGGAAAACCTGAAGCTTCAAATATTTGCACTAATAGATGACAAATTACAGAAGTCCAGTGAAATAAGCACCCAATTCAAAAGTTAGAAAACAACAAAATAAATCTTACTTTGTAAGTGAGTTTTGCAAAGTGGTTGAGAAAACAGACCCTTACATTGCGTCCTGGCTGCACCGGTCCCTGGCTGTGTGATCTTGAGCAAGTTCTAGTCTATAACTTCTCTGTGCTTTCGTTTCCCCATCTGATAAATAAGAAGAATAGTGGTGTCTACCTCATAGAATTATTGTTATAGTTAGATGAGCTGCTACGCTTAAAATGCTGAGTCTGGCTCAGCACCCATAACACAGTAGTTACGGCGCCAGCCACATACACCAAAGTTGACGAGTTCAAACCCAGCCCAGGCCTGCTAAACAACAATGACAACTGTAACAAAAATAGCCAGGCATTGTGGTGGGCGCCTGTAGTCCCAGTTACTTGGGAGGCTGAGGCAAGAGAATTGCTTAAGCCCAAGAGTTTGAGGTTGCTGTAAGCTATGATGCCACGGCACTCTATTGGAGGCAACATAGTGGGACTCTGTCTCAAAAAATAAATATATAGGCTCGCCTGTGGCTCAGGCGCCACCCACATACGCCTGAGCTGGTAGGTTCGAATCCAGCCCAGGCTTGCCAAACAACAATGATGGCTGCAACCAAAAAAATAGCCAGGCGTTGTGGCAGGCAACTGTAGTCCCAGCTACTTCAGAGGCGGAGGCAGGAGAATCGCTTGAGCCCAGGAGTTAGAGGTCACTGTGAGCTGTGATGCCATGGGACTCTACCCAGGGCGACAGCTTGAGGCTCTGTCTCAAAAAATTAATTAATTCATTTAATTTAATTAAATGCCGAGTCTGGTGCTTGGCACACAGGAAGCACTAAACACATATTAGCTATTATTTTAAAGTAACTATATAAAAATTAAAAAAAATAAGAATAGACAAAAATTATGAGAAAGATGAGTGATAACAGAAGAATGGCTTTCCTAATACTGAAACACGATAAAGCTAAAGTAGGTAAAATTATATTTACGGTAGATAAAATTGATGGCTGGAATAAGTGCCTGAATGGATCAGAACAGAAACTCAGATGTAGACCCAGCAGTGTATGCTAGTGTGTGGTAGAGGTAAAATCCCAGGGGAAATCTTATTAAGTTCGAAACTTCACATGCTTCTTGACCCTCAAATTGCTCTAAAATCTCTTCTAAAAATTTATCCTAAGGGTAGACCCATACGGGTCTGGAGTGACACATATGTAGGGTTATGTAGCGAAGAATTTGCTATAAAACCAAAGGATTAGTGGGGACTTTTAAATAAATAAATTACACTACAAATAATGGAATATTGCCCAGCCATTAAGAATGAGTTGGTTCTCGAACCGATATGAAGTCATCTTCAAGATATTTTGTTTATTTAAAAATACCAAGGTTTAGAACTTGGATATGATGTGCTACTAATTATATTAAAGATATGTAGCTATAAATGTGTGTGTGCATGCAGGTATATACATATGTGTGTATATAGCTGATATGTGTATACCTGCATGCACACCCACCCCCATGTTTGTTAGACATAGAATTTCTCCAGAATAGTACACAAGAAACTGGTCACTGGGGTTCATTCTGGGAAAAGGACCTGGGTGGCCAAAGTGGCAGGAAAATTTACTTTTCGCTATACTTTTATAACTTTCGTACTTTGGAAATGTATTGGTCATAAAGTTCCCTAACCTGACATTTTCACCTCAGTGAGTCAAGATCACCGAGATGTTTGCCTTGGTAACGGAGTGCTACTATTTAATAAAAGTAAGTGAGCCAAGAGAGAATTAAGGTGACTCCTTCTGATCTCACAGAAACCCTCAGTCACAGCATCCATGCGTACACAAAATTCTAACCAAAAAGGTATTGTCTCAGAACGAAGTCACTTATTCCTGGAGTGAAAGGGGTTGGGCACAGGGAGGGTGCACAAGCTTGCGGTGTGAACACTGTTATTATCACAGGACTGCTGTCTGAGGAGCTTGATCTAATCAGAACCTGCCTCGGCTGCTGGCCACAGAGATCAGATTTACATGGTTTAGCCTTTTGGAGAGAACCACTGTGTGGATAGTATTTCACAGACTGCACGGAGGGGTTGATTTTATTTCCTTCTTGCGGTTGGAGCTGCTCTTCCTCCCCCCCTCCAGCCCCTGCAGTGGTCTGCTGGGCGGGTGGGTTGATGTGATTTCCTGGGACACTGTGGAGGATTCTCCCTGGGGAAAAAGTGGGGGCTCCTTAGGGATCACTTCTAGCCTTTTCTTTCAGCCTTTATACCCTAAGCTTCTTCCTGCCCACAGTGTACCTTCTGGCCCCTGGCAGGGCTGTTCCCTCTGCCAAGGGTCCTTGTGTTCACCTTGCAGACATCTGCTCCTCCTTCAGCCTTGACATCATGTCATCTGGAAAGCTTGACTTCAAGCTCCAACTCTCCCATTCTCTTCCCTTCCCTTTCCAAAAAATGTATTTATTTAGAGACAGACAGCAAAGCCTCCGCAGGCCACAGCCTGAGTCCCTGGGGCCTCACAGCATCCTCAGACTCGGGCTCAAGTGATCCTCTTGGCTCAGATTTTCTATTTTTAGTAGGGACAGAGTCTTGTTCTTCCTCAGGCTGGTTTTGAACTCATAAGCTCAAGCAATCTGCCCAGCGTGGCCACCCAGAGTGCTAGGATTATAGACGTGAGCCATTGTGCCCAGTTCCCCTTCTAGAAAATGTAAATCCTTTTTTATTCCTGGGTTCCTGTGTTCACTTTACTCTTGGTGGATGCGGTTAACATTAGCATTTATTTCACTCCATACTGGACATACAGTGTAGTGTCCTGTATCTTCAGTGGACTGCCAGCTCTGGGAGGGTAGGAACTTCCTAGCACCATTAATACTTGTTGAATAAACAGACAAACAGTGAGTGTGGCCAAGGAGTGTGTATGTCTTAGTCATTGCCAACAAGCATTTGTTACATGCTTCCTCTATGCCAAAATGAACATGGAGATTGAGTAGAGATTTCAAGAAGGAATGACTTTTAAACAGACCCCTTAGTAAGGAATAATGACACTTGGGATGCAGGGAGAGTAGATGGGATTGTTCAGAAGGCTGAACAGAGTGTTATGAAAAGATACTGATGGTGATCATGGCTATAGGCAGAGGCAGCATAGTTACACCCTTTTGGCTATAATAGAAGGTCGGTAGTGAAATGACAAGCCTACCAACTGTGTTTACTGCTCCATTTAGTTACCCTTTTGGAGATAATTTTCCCAAATTACTTTGATATACATGAAACCTCAGCTGGTTGGTGTCATCTCAATACAACTCTCCCTAAGAAGAATGAAATTGATATTCTACACGTAGGAACATCTGAGTCCATCGTAAGAAAACTCATCTGGCCCAGGAGAGTATGTTTAAGGTTTAAGATGTCAAACAGAGCACAGAGCGTGTCTCTCTCAGGAGGTGAAGCAAGGGTTGGGTGTGCTTTTTATAAGTCACATTGACATCCCTGCAGAAAGGAGGAAGCTGCGGTGTCTCCCCTCCTTGTGTACATGAGGCTGTGGCCAGTGGGGTGATGGGAATTGGGGGGAGAGAGAGACATTGATTTTAAAGAATTAGCTCACGTGGTTGTGGAGGATTAGTAAATCCAAAATTTGTAGGATAGGCTGGCAGGCTGGAGACCCAGGAAAGAATAGCAGGTTGAGTCCAAAGGCCCTCTGTGGCATAATTCCCTCATCCTCCATCCAGATAGGCCAGTCTCTGTTGTGTGGAGGCCTTCCCCTGAATGGGTGAGGCCTGGCCATGTTATGTAGGCTTATCTGTTTGACTCAAAGCCCACTGATTTAAATGTTAATCTCATTTAAAAAAGTACTTTCAACATCTAGAATGATGTTTGACCAATCATCCGGGTGCCAGTACCTAGCCCAGCCACCATGTAGAATGAACCCTCACAGAAGTGAAGAGGCAGAGTGAGGCGTGATGGAGAGAGTGCCCAACAGTGGGCTAGGGAAGCCACTAAGGGCTTAGGTTCTGTCAGTAGGGCAACAGGAACGGGACTTGAATCCCGGCTCTACCTCTATCCTCAGCAAACTCCACATTCTCTCTGGATCTGTTCTCTGTCCAGTATCGTGAAAGTGTGTGTACCTGAGCAGGCTGCCTAGGATAGAAGACGTGCCCCGTAAGAGTCAGCTACTTAGCTAGATTTCCATGCTGCTTCTAGGCTACGTGACCTCTCTGTCCAGTTGGGGAGGTAGGCAAGACCTCTCAGTACCATAATTTTATGATGGTCCACGTTATTAGTAAATGATGAGTCAGACACCCTCTGGCTGCAGTATGGGGCCGTGGCCATACAGCTAAAGGTTCTGAGAGTGTGAGCATTGGGAGTCAGCGTTTGGATCTGGGACTGGAATTGCTTTCTTCTCAGGGAAGGCTGCTCATGGCCCGGCTCCACTGTCACTTCCTGTTCAAGTCCTCTCATTTTTTACTGTCTACAAACTGCAAGGAATGTCTTCTTTCCGTAACCGCTTCCCCTATAAGCATTTATGGGCTCTGCTAGGATTGTTTTCTGTAATGAGCCACCTTGAGGCTCCAGGGTAGAACTTTTGGCTGATGGGTTTTAACAGGAATCTCATTTTCCATCTCTGGGAATTTTTCATTTAATGCGGTATTTACCTTCCCAGTGGAGCTGTCCACCCAAGGTGCCGGCAGGTTCTTTCTTCACTGTGTGCACAGATAGCACTTTGCTCCTGAGGACCTGGAAAGCCAAGGCTTTACTGTCTGTCAGGAGGTCTGCCCCGTGCTTCCGTCTGGATCTCAGAGTGTTTTTAACGAGTTATTCACCCTCACTGTGTGTGCCTCCCTTCTCTGCCTGCCTTTCTTTTCCTGTCTCATTCTTTCGATGGTTCCCTACCCAGGGGGAGATTTTTCTTTTGTATCTTTTGGCAGCAGCTGCCCTTGGCCAGGCCCTGGGGCCCAGAGCCAGGTGGGGCCGTTACTCCTGTTCAGCTTGCCTTCCTGAGCCCGGTGCTATTTCTCCAACTGCTCCTGGAGAGGGTTTCCTGGGAGAGATTCCCGTTGCCTTGGAGGCAACATTTCTCCCCCACTGTAGACAATCCAATGTGTGAAAGGGCTTGAAGCCCTTTGGTAGAAAAGAACATCTTTAAAATAAAACTTTTTTTAATGTGGCAAGAGCACCTAAAATCTAGTCTCTGAGGACAAATTGTAAATATAACACAGTATCATTAACGAAGGTGCTCATGTTGTGTGTTAGAGATCTGGATTTACCTACCCTACATAGCTGCACCTTTGAAGCCTTTGACCTGTATCTCCCCATTTCCACACCCACCCACCCACCTCTAGTAACCCCCTCTCAGGGTGGTTAGGATCGTACATGAGTTAATATAGGTTGAACATCCCTTATCTCAAAACACATTCCAAGATCTGAAACTTTTTGAGCACTGACATGATGCCATAGAGGAAAAATTTCACCACTGCTAACCTTTGCTTTCTGAAGACTCAGAGTACACAAACTTTGCCTCATGCACAAAATTGTTCAAAAATTATAATACATATGTAGCATAAAATTATCTATCTTGAGGCTAAATAGGGTATTTATGAAACATAAGTGAATTTTATGTTTAGACTTGGGTTCCATTCTCAAGATAGCGTATATATGCAGATATTCCAGAATCCAAAATCTAAAACATTTCTGGTCCCAAGCATTTTGGGTAAAGGATACTCAACTACTTGTAAAACCCTTTAACTAGTATGGTGCCTGGCACATAGTAAGTGCAATTGACATTTAAAGTTACGTTTGAAATTTCAAGGTAAAAAAACCATTTCAAGCACTCGCCCCTTATTCTTCCTTCTATCCTAGTGCCTGGCAGAACCCACATTCTGCCTTAAAACACAGGACTCTTCATTTTAGCTCAGTGACACAAAACAGTACTGTGAGAACTGCTACCCAGATGGGTGTTGCCTGCACCTGGCCAGGGCTACTTTGCCCTTCAGCAGTCCTGCTTCTCCCTGGCTTCTGTCTCAGGAGACAGTGGATTTCTCTTATACATGAGACCCTTTCACCTCCCTGTGCTTTCCATTCCTACCTTGCCTCTTCTGGAACCATGAGCAGTCAATTGTCTGACACTCCTGAATCTTCACTGAAACCCTCTGCTATGCCAATGTGCTGACATTGTCCCCACTGCGGACAGGTACGGTCAAGTCTTTCCTGTCTTAAAAATAAAACAAAATCAGCCTTCTTTGTCCCTTATCTCCCCAGCCTGTGACCTCTCTCTCCTTCCCATGGCAGCCCAGCTTCTTGTAAGACTTGGCTGTACTCACTACTTCCTTGTTTTCTCCCCAGTCTTGCCATTAGCTCTTCAAAGTCCAGCAATCTGATGTCTGCTGCCCTGCCAGCCCTTGTAGAAATTCCCAGCCAGACCTGGGAATGGCCCACGCCCTCCCTCTGGGCTCAGCTCCCTGCTTTTCAGCAGCCTTTGCAGACTTGTCTTCGGCCTCCCCCTGAAGTGCTAGAATTTCTCCTGGACTTGCAATCCCTGGTGTTTTTTTACTGACTTCCTATGATTTCACTAACATTTATCTTTAGGCCAGACTTTTTTCCTGGACTTTCTATTCATGTACTATATTAGTCTACTTGGACCGCCACACTAAAATACAAAAGACAGGATGGCTAAAGCAACTGATGGTTAGTTCTCACAGTTCTGGAGGCTGAGAATCCAAAGTCAGGGCATTGGCCAGTTTGGTGCCTGGGAAGGACTGTCTTCCCGACTTGCAGACAACTGCCTTCTTGTGTGTCCTCACGTGGCAGAAAGAGGGAGCTCTCTCATGTCCCTTCTTATAAGGGTACTAACCCCATCATGAAGGCTGCACCCTCATGAGCTCATCACCTCCCAAAGGTCCCAAATCCTATCACACTGGGAGTTGGGGCTTCAACACAGGAATTTGGGGGGATACCACATTTGGTCCATAACATACCAAACCACCTCATAGCTAACTCTACTCTTATAGACTCACAATTTTAGCAGGTTTAAAACTGAACTCATCTGCATAGCCATAATCCTGTTCCCCCTGGATATTCCCTGTCAGATGCAAATCTCCGCTCAGTCACTAACTCAGAAGTCTTAGAACTCCCCCTACACGTATCTCTACCCCGTTGTAGCTCCAATGAGCAGGTACTGTGATTTCTGCCCCCTAAAGATTCTTCAACGCCTCTCCTCTGTGTTACTGGTGCTCTCTTAGCTTTCATTCTCACATTTATCACTTAGATTACTGACCTGTCTTTTCTGGATCTATCCTCCACACCGGTGTTTTTTAACCTTTTTAACCTCATAGCACACTTGAACCTATAGTTAACTGCCGTGGCACACTTAAATTGTGTTGCTCAAAAAGAAAGAGTTACAAAATAATATACTTACTGTGCTTTGAACTTCTTTTCAAAATGATTTAATTAATGATCTTTAAAAATTTCCACAGCACACCTCAGATCTTCTCACAGCATACCAGTGTGCCACGGCACACCTGTTGAAAATCACACTCTATACCAGCTCTAGGGTGAAATCTTACACAATGAAAATCTTTTGGTGTTATCTGCTTTTAGACCTTCAGGATAAAGTCCTGAGGCTCCCTGATCAGGCCTCCTTATGGAGTCGTGGTCCTTAACCCCGACATGAGGAGATGTCCACTTTAGCACCTGCCTTGCCCTCTGCCTGGGGTGCCTTCCCCAGCCCTGCCCTGCACCACACCTGTCCACTTCATCACCTGCCTTAGTCGGGACTCCTCTTTCAGGTGTTTTCTCCTCTGCACTAGGAGTTAGCCGCTCCTCCTCAGTGGTCCTGCACTGTGGGTGGCTCCCTGGCAGGTGACACAAACTCAGGCTACAGCTGTCCTCTCTGTCTGTTTTCTCTGCCAGGCTAGAGAAGCATTGAAGACACAGATTTTGCTTTTTCATCTTCATGCTCACTCCTTTAGATTTTCTCTATAAGGTGTTTAATAAACACATATGAAATAAGCATATGAGGTCTGATAATTAAGTTTGTGACCTCATCCTAGAAAAAGTGCTACATATGTCATTGATGACTATCACAACAGTCACCTTCAAAGTCCTCCCCTTGGGAAGCTATGCGCTGATGCCTGCACCTACTCCACCCTTCAAAGCACTTTTGGAACTCTTTCTGGAATGGCCATCAGAGCTGTCATTGTATTACCCTTGATATCTTAAATGTCATCAAAATGTCGCCTTTTCAATATTTCCTTTATCTTTGGGTAAAGAAAAAAGTCATTAGGGGGCAGACCAGGTAAATAGAGAGATGTTCCAATACACTTATTTGTTTACTGGCTAAAAACTCCCTTATAGACAGTGCCATGTGAGCTGGTGCATTGTCGTGATACAAGAACCATGAGTTGCTGGCCAAGATTTTCAGTTCAGATTTTCCTTACTGTTTCTCTGTGGATGTTCACTTCGTCTGCTGTGCTTCTCTCAGTCAGCTGATGATTTTGATGCACAACTCAGTGAATTTTTGCAATGTTTTCATCAGTTCTGCTTGACACTGGCTGCCCTGTCTCTTTTTGATATTTTCTCTCCCCTTAGAAAAACAGGTAATCCATTTTACACTGCCGTTTTCTCCATGGCCTAACTCCCATAAACATGGACTAACATGTCCCTGATTTTACATCTACTCTAACCAAATGTAGCAAGCAATTTACCAATTTTTGTTTGTTGCTCTAATTGAAGCTCCAATATTCTTGTGACAGCACACAAAAACACACAATAACAATAATGAACGCCACTCAGCAAGACACCACCACACATTAACATGAACGTCTTTGTGAGACAATGATACACTGAGGTTATGAAACCTTACCAAGTCGTTTGTGCAGTGCTGCCAGTGAAAGCACCTGGTGGCAAGTTTGCAAGCTTAATTGTCAGACTTCCTATGTCTGATGGCTTTTCACTACTATGTAATGTGTTAGATAGAAATAGTTTAATGAAGCAGCTCAGAAAGCAGCACTGGCCTTCCCCCCAGTCTTGATCTTTTTTCTCTCTGTTATGAGTGGAATTGCTGGAAGTTTTTTGATGCCATTTCTTGTCCCTTGGGCTTTTCAGTGCCAGGAAGGCAGCAGATACCAGATTTCCTCCTTTATCTCGTAGGACCTGAAGGCCATTAGCTGCGATTTCCTCCTCCAGGTCCTGTCTTGTGTGATGTGCTGACCAGGCACACAGGGATTCCAGCCCTCTGTCTAGGGTGTCCTCTCTGCCTACCCTAGCCCTACCCTTCCCCCACCTTACAGTCACCCCAGCTCAGTGACTAAACTGACCTGGGCCCACTAACTATATTAACTGGACAAGACTCCAAATATGATCACCTGTGTGGCAGGAGATCTCTCAGAAGGCACGCTATGGTCTGTGCTTAGTTACTTTAGTTTGGGGATTGCACTAGTACAGACAGAATAGCTGAGCGGTTTGTGTTTTTATGATTCCACCAAAAGCAGAGCTAGAATCTGAGAGATTTTCTGATTCCACCTGACCTGGCAGGGGAATCTCTAAACCTGTATCTGGGGCTTCTGAGTCTTCATCAGTAAAAACTCCCCGGGTGAAGGGTTGTGAAGCTACAGCCCACTTCCCTGTTTTACGGCCCGTTCACAACAATGTTGCCTTTGTCAGTATTTATGGGATACCTTCTCTGTACCAGATCCTTAGGAAAAGCCTGACTGGGACAAAGGCATGGCCTCAGGTCGATGGTCAGATATGTCTGATACCATGTGTTCCATACACAGCATTGCAGAAGCCCAGCTCCTGAGGGCGGATGGAAATTTCACCCCATTTATTCCTGGACAGAAATAGAAAAATAGATGCTCAGTTCCCAGGACCACTCACCTGCAAAAACCAGCCACAGGTTATCCATTGGCCCCTCTGCCTCTCAGGCTAAACTCTTGGTCATCAAGAAGGTCACTTCTGTAGGGGTGTGGCAAAGGGTGGGCTGCTCCCTGTGCCCTCTGCCTGCTGGTTACCAAGGGACAGAGGAGCTGCCCTCCCAGGCCATGCCCAGGATCATCCTTTCTGTTTTTCCTCCTGACTACTCCAGGAGGTAGAGGGATAGCCTAGTGAGGGTTGCAAAGGCGAAAAAAAAGCCTACTGTGTACTTTTTAAATACCAGGCTTGTTTCCCCCCTGACTTTCATGGGCTTACCCAGGAAAACTTCTTCAAGGCAGGCACTCGGATGACTGAGGCCTGGCTGCTAGGGAGCTGCGGCAGTAGGTATCAGCTGTCTGTGTTTCCTGCTCCCTTCTACCTCTTTCCTTTTCCAGGTGGTATGTGGTCTCTGAAAACTCTTGAGAAATCTTATTCAAAGACGGTAGTGATGAACCTAATCCCAAATGGAAAGAAGGAAAGCATTTCCTTTGAAATGCTCAGGAACTATCAAATGTTTTTTATAGAGTCCAAGAGGTAGGATCAGGAAAGGAAGAAAAACAAGAAATAATGGGACCTCCCTATGCTGGCACTAAGCTGTATGCTGTGCAGGGATTAAAGGCACAGTCACTGACTTCAGTGGGGAGGAGGAAAAGTGGGAAGCAGAAAAATTAGATGAGGACAGTGCAGAAAATCAGCCCCACTCCTACCCTTGCCACCGCCCATGGCCTCTCCTTGGTGGGAGCATCAGGCTCTGAGATCCAGCAGACTGACACTGGGTCAAGATGGGGCCTCACCTCTCCCTGCCCTTATTGCTCTCATGGGCCCCTCCCTGCCCCCCTTGACCCTTCATGGCATCTCCTCCCTAGACAGTGTTTGCTCAAGGCTCACCCTGAATACCCATATCTGATCCCCTGTGGCTTAGCTAATGGAGCAGAGTCAGTTGGGGCCTTCCCTCCCTGTCCACCTAACTGAGCCTCTGGTTGTACAGGTGAAGAGACTGGGACCCGGGGAGTGAGGCCACTGGCTCCTTGTCCAATAGCTTTCAGCCAGGCCAGACGACTCCCGTCTGGGCTCCCAGGGCAGGACTTTCTCCCTCTGCTGTTTTTGTTCCTGAGCTGGATGAGGTAGGGATAACCATCACCCCCACTTCTTCCAGCATCCCCACACCTTGTCAGCATAAACATGTCAACCTGGCAAAGCTGTCACATCCAGGCTTGAGGAAATTTTCCCTTTGACTTCGAAAAGATATTAAGGTGGAAACATTTTATTGATCTGGACATTAGCATACTCGAGCAAAAAATGTGTAAAAATGTCAGGAAGCCTCGGCTTGAAATACCTGAAAGCGGAAGTCCTGGGAGAGGAGGACTTTGTTCTTGGTGTCCCTTCCCTGACTCCCCTGTTGTTTGTGCAGGCCGCCAGCTCACCGGAGCAGAGAGGGCTTCCACAGCCACTGCAGAGGAGACGGACATCGACGCAGTGGATGTCCCACTCCCGGGGAATGACATCTTGGAATTCAGCCGTGGTGTAACTGACCTGGATGCTGTAGGGAAGGAAGGAGTCTCCCACACGGGCTCCAAGGTAGGAAGGAGGTGGCCCCTCCAGGTGACCCGCACATGTGTGTCCTTAGGCCATCAGTCACCTCCTGTCCCCTGCTGGCTCAGCACTGAGTGAGATACTCTTTGGGAGTGAGGTGCTCCCAGTGAGTGCTGCTGGGACAGGTATCACTGCCTTTCAAAGGGTCCTGACTTCCGGAATCAGCCCCCGTGTTGATGTGTGGTGCTGCTGTGTAGGCCAGGATGCCTCAGAGCTCACACCCAACAGGCTTTGCCCCCTAGAATCCCACTAGTACCAGATCCCTTTCATCTCCCTGCCCCCCCTTTACCCTTAATGGCATCTCCTCCCTAGACAGTGTTTGCTCAAGGCTCACCCTGGGTGTCCACTTTTGGTCCCCTGTGGCTTAGCTAATGGAGCAGAGTCAGTCAGGGCCTTCCCTCTCTGAAGAGGTGCCATTGATACTCTGTATCATGCACCATGGGTCTGGAAATTGGACCACTGGACGTTAGAAATGGAAAGCCCTCCTCAGTTATTCTGAACTCCACCTAACAGCTTAGAGGTGAGAGGGCTGAGACCTCTGGGAGTTGCTAACATGCTCTGGATTAAAGCTAAGAACTTGAGACCACATTCCCACTGAAAACAAAACTGAATTTTTAAAAAAAGCAAACCCAGAAGGAAAGTTACCCACCAGTGTCTCTGCTCCTCGATTCCCATCCCTTTCAGTGCATCTGGGCACCTGTTTCCTCGTCATCTGTACGTCTCATCTCAGGTGCAGGTCACTGGGCCAGTTCATCAAAGGAAGAGTCAGTCTAGTTTGGAGGGCAGCACAGTTCTAACTGCATTTTCCTTGGTGCCAGTTTGTCCTTTATGAGCAACAAGAGCCCTCTCTGTCCCTGGGGGCCTTCCCCTTACACACATGAGGTACAGACAGCAGAACCACCAGAAGCAGAATGTCCTATCTGCCGTTGATTCTGTGAATTGTAGCAGTTGTATTGGTAAAAGTATCCCCAGGAGATAAGGCACAGAAACAGCCACTATCTAACAGAGGATCTCTCCAGACTACTGTCCCAACTTCCTTCCCTGGTTGCTGTCCCTGGGACGGGAGGCAGTGGGGCTGAGGGAGGCCCCTCCTGCAGTGTCCAGCTCCTGAGGGGCCTGGCTGACCCTGGTGGTTGAAGCTGCCTCCTTCCTGCTATCAGCGGGGGTGGTAGGTAGCTGTGCCTTATTGAAATACATACTTCCAAGTCTAGAACCTCAAGTAACCTCAAAAGTGGGATATAACTGGAAGTGATGACCAGAGCTGAGGCAGTACCCACTGGCTGCATCTCATCATACCTGAGCAGTTACCTAGGTGTCCAGGTACAATTTTCTAGCTGGGTGTTCCCAGTCCGGGCAGTTATACCCTGGAGCCCCGTCCCCATCAGCATCAAAAACAGCATTGTCATCTGTCGCTTCCCCCGGATGTGTGCCGTGTATATTATGGGGCTGAGGGTACTGAAGAAGACCCCTGCCCACCTGTTGTGTCTTCTGTCCTCTCCTGCAGGACACCCCAGAGCCCCAGGAGCCCCAGCTCACTGTCCTGTGTCTTCTCTCCTCTCCTGCAGGGCCCCCCACCGTCCCAGGAGCCTGAGCTCACAGCCTCGCCTAGGACACTGCTTCCCTCTTCCTCCTCAAAGCCTCCAGGCTTGGGCACAGGGACGCCGCTGTCCACACACCACCAGATGCAGCTCCTCCAGCAGCTCCTCCAGCAGCAGCAGCAGCAGACGCAAGTGGCTGTGGCCCAGGTTCTCCTCAGCCTCCTCCCTACCTCGCAGGCTCCACTCTCATGGGCTTGACGCACCTTCCCTAGCAAGGGGCTCAGGGCAGGTCTAAGGTTCAGGGAGCCATTAGGAACCACCGCTCATGCTGTCGGGTCATTGCTTGTGGGGGTCTAGGGGAGGGGAGGGGCACGGGTGAGGGCGGAAGGGCACATTTTGGTTTCCCGTGTGTCCCCCGCTCTGAGCTGGGCTTGGCTGGCTTGGCTGGATGTTGTTGGTTAATGACTTGAACTGATCAAGGAAAAAGATGCTCACAATTCCACCCTTCCCTTCCTGCCTTATTCTCCTGGTGTTTGGGGTGGGAAGGGATGCCTTCAGAGTCAGGGCAGGTGTAACTTTATAGTACCACTGTTAAAACCACTCAAAGTCTGACTTTGCGCCAAACACCCTTACAAAGATTGTCCCCTGACATCCCAACCTTCTTGTCCATAACAGATGTCCAAGCCCCCACTGAGTGATCTTCTTATTCCAGACCGTATTTGATACAGTATTGGCCCTGAAATTCATTACAGTGGGATTTATCTTAAAGCAGTTTGGTACGTTATTTGAGCCATAATAAGAACTGGCTGAGATCCCAAAGACTTGTTAGGCTCCCGCCGCTTTGTAGGGTAGGGGCGAGCTGACGTCCCTCGCTGCTTCTGGCAGGGACTCCTCCTGTTTGCTTTCTGTGGAGGGCGCTGTAGTGTACTCTTCCGTGGGATTTAGGAATCTGAGCTTCCTCTCTACCTTGGGCAATCAGGGAGCGTTGAAGACAAGTTCATTTACACCATTTCAAGGTGAATCCTGAGGTGAGGGCCAGGCCTGGTGAGTGGACAAAGATAACTAGGGGGGGAGCAGTGAGGGTTGGGGAGGGTTGCTAAGGGATGTGGATGGCACCTGTGTGCATCAGCATCCTGAGTCTGCTTGACCAGCCTGGTGGCTGCTTCAGTTTTCTGCAATCTAAAAGGGTAGGGAGCAGACCTCTTCAAGGGGTGCTCATTGGTCCTTGTTGTGTCTCCTTACTCTTCTCCTGGCTCTTGGGTGGCATGAATCACACAGGCAGATCTGTCCTGTCCTGTGTGTACACCTTGAAGACGCATCCAGCAGC